>CAUYSK010049885.1:0-25065 GCA_963575035.1 Avahi laniger | reverse complement strand
ATTTCTTTCTATTTTTTGGTAGAGATGGGGTCTCGCTCTTGCTCAGGCTGGTCTCGAACTCCTGAGCTCAGAACGATCCGCCCACCTCGGCCTCCCAGAGTGCTAGGATTACAGGCTTGAGCCACCGCGCCCGGCCCATGTGAACTTCTTAGCATACAGTATAGGTCTCCGGGGCTGTGAGTCTCGCTCATCCTCCTCTACACATGTGGGATGTTTCAGGATTCAGTGGCATTTGAGGATGTGGCTGTGAACTTTACTCTGGACGAGTGGGCTTTGCTGGATCCATCCCAGAAGAATCTCTACAGAGACGTGATGCGGGAAACCTTGAGGAACCTGGCCTGTATAGGTAAGGGCGACAACATTCCTTCCCTCAGTGATTCAGAGAACAAGTGCCTCTTATTCATAAGTGCTGTTCAGTGATTTGGAATACGGACAGGGACTATTTTGGTGAATAAATCAAGCATGGCTGCATTGTACCATGAACATAGAAACTAACAATTTTTTCATAATTTTAGAATAATTCATGATTATTTTTCTGGGTCTATATTTTATTTTATTTTGTCCCCCCCTCCCTTTTGGGTCCATATTTTAGGGAAAAAATGTAAAGACCAGAACATCGAGGAACAGTACCAAAATCCCAGGAGAAATCAAAGGTAATTTGTATTTACAAGACATAGCAGTGTCTCTAAAGAGAATTTTAGAATGTGAGAAAATATTCCAAACATGTAAACAAAACAAATAAGCCCAGCGTCAAATGTATCTATTCTTAGAAAATTTTGTCTAAAAAAACATACTTAGGCCGGACATGGTTGCTCACATCTGTAATCTTAGCACTCTAAGAGGTCGAGGCAGGAGGATTGCTCGAGGCCAGGAGTTCAAGATTATCCTGAGCAAGAACAAGACCCCATCTCTGCTAAAAATAGAAAAAATTATCTGTGCATGGTGGCAGGAGCCTGTAGTCCCAGCTACTTAAGAGGCTGAGGCAGGAGAATCACTGGCACCTAAGAGTTTGAGGTTGCAGTGAGCTGTGATGAGGCCACTGTACTCTAGCTAGGGCAACAGAGCGAGACTCTGTCTCAACAACAACAAAAACCTTAAATTCGAGAAAGATATTTAATGTTTGTGAGATAGTTTACTTGGACATAGTGGTATGAAGTCCCATATGATTATTAGTTTTTGATAGTAGGTGTGCCTGGGCCATCTTGCAGAGCATGTGATCTGTTCATGTACAAACACTTCAGACAGGGCATAAAGCCTTTGCTTTTCTTTATAATGTTAAAAATGTTAGTGTAATACTTATTAATAAGTGTAGAATTATTTATCAATAAACCCTTAATATTGTGCTTCTCATTTTCTACAGAAATCTTACGGGAGAGAAACTCTTTGGAGGGAAAGGAGATAGTGAGTATAGAGCAAACTTCAGCCAGGTTCCAGATCACACGCTGACCAAGAAAACTCCGGGAGTAAAACCACGTGAAAGCAGTGCGTGTCGAGAAGTCTCTATTGGTCGTTCATCCTTTCATGGGCACATCGGAGCAGACACCGAGCACAAACCACACGCATATAAGGAACATGAAGGAAAGCTGTACATGCCAAGCAACACGAGACAGTCTTCAGTCATCGCCACTCTTTTCAAACACGTGAAACGCCTCTCACTGGAGACAAACCCGATGACTGCAAGGAATGCGGAAGAACCTTCGATTCTCTCACAAGTCTTCGAAGACACACGGTAAGGCACAATGGACATGGACTTTATATATGTAAATTATGTGGAAAAGTCTTTGCTTACCTCCGTTCATATCTTATACATGCAACGATTCACACTGGAGAGAAACCATATAAATGTGAACAATGCGGTAAAGCTTTCCGCACCTCCAGTTCCATTCGAGCACATGAAAGAACTCACACTGGAGAGAAGCGTTATCAATGTAAGGAATGCGGGAAAGCCTTCATTCATTACAGTTCCTATCACAGACATAAAAGGAGTCACACAGGAGAGAAGCCGTATGAATGTAAGGAATGTGGGAAAGCCTTCATTTATTTCAGTTCCTTTCATAGACATAAAAAGAGTCACACTGGTAAGAAGCTGTATGAATGTACAGAATGTGGGAAAGCCTTCAATTTGCCCAGTACTTTTCGTAGACATGAAAGAACTCACACAGGAGAAAAGCCGTATGCATGTAAGGAGTGTGGGAAAGCCTTCAGCTGTTCCGGTTCCCTTCATACTCATAAAAAAACTCACACTGGAGAAAAACCCTATGAATGTAAGCAATGTGGGAAGGCATTTTCTCATCTGAAAAGTGTTCAAAGGCACATAAAGGCACACACTGGAGACGAACCTTATAAATGTAAGATATGTGGGAAAGGCACTTATACTCCGAGTGCACTTCAAGCACATGAAAGAATTCACACTGGAGAGAAGCCCTATGAATGTAAGCAATGTGGGAAAGCCTTCACTTGTTCCAGTTCATTTCGATATCATGAAAGAAGTCACACTAACACACTCTATGAGTGTAAACATTGCGGTAAAGCCTTCCGTAGTTCCAAGTGCGTTCGAAAACATGAAAAGACTCACACTGGAGAGAAATCCTAAGAAGGTGAGGAATGTGGGAAAGCCTTTATTTATCCCACTTCCTGTCGAAGATGTGAAAGGACTCATACTATTAATATATGAGAGAAATCCTATTAATGTAAAGAATTTGGAAAGCATTCAGTTGTCCCAGAACTTTCAAACACAGGAAAATAGAGTGAAAACAACCTTGTGAGATAACTGACTTTTAAGAAAAGAGACCTGTGATAGGAGAATAAAATCTAGAGTTGGATGAGTCCACGATACAGTTCACCAGTAGCCCATTTTACATGAGATTCAGAAGGCAGACATGGGAGAAGTATTAGTTATGTTTTAGAGGCACCATACAGGAAGACAACCAGATTCACCCAAGCTGTGTGGACACTTGCTTTCAGCCCAGCTTGCTTCCAGCCCTGATTCCTTGGCTTGACAATCAAGAATATCCTCAAAATCATTTGATTTTCATTTTATCAGAGGTGTAAGTTTTCAAAGACATTTCTGTGGTAGAAAGAAATGGAGAAAAAATAGTTTTAAGAAGATGAAAAGAAAAAAGAAACCAACAATCTATAGTTTGCTTGACCTTCAGACATTGTAATGTCTTTACTGGAGAGTGAATTCAGACCATTATGGGTGGGAATGTTCTCTCATGCTCAACTCCCATGGAAAATGACCAAGGTGGTAACAGCAAGGAGCAAACGGCATCATCACTAGGCCTCATGGAAAAACAGGGTGGAGCCATCACCAGACTCCAGTGAGACCCTGAACTTCAACGGAGGCCAATTCAGCAGGAGCTGCCTGTAGCAGAGGAAAACAAGACTGCCAACCCCCACAGGACAGCAGGGTGGCAGCCAGGCAAAAGAAGACTCTCACCCTCCTATATGTTGGTTTCCTCCTGGTACCATGAGTTGAACCAACTGGGAGCCAGATGCTGTGGGAACCTGACTTTTATACTTGTAGGTTAGCTGCGTGGGGCACAGAACCACGTAGAGTATGAAGGTGCATCTACCAGGTAAATAAGTGCCTTTAGCACTGGGCTAGTTTGTACTTTTTCTCAGAGATTCTGCTCAAGTACCATATCTTGGGAAAATTACGACATGACTTTTTTAAAGTACCAAGATCATCACCTCCCTTCTTTTTCTCTTTGAGCAGGTGTATGCAAACCTAACCTACTTTGGTATGTAAGGGGCCAGAGAAAGAGAATGGCAATTCTAGTTTCTCAGAAAGAAGTATTTAATAGAGAATTACAAAGAGAAGGGATGTCTTGGGTGACCACATGACATGGCGTGTCCCTGCACCCATCTTCCAGAAAGTATCCTTTATATAGCAAGCTTTTAGGGTACAGACATGTACAGCTGGTCATATCTGCAGGCTTTCTTATCAAAACTTGTGACCATTGGTGAGGTTAGATCAGCATCTTTATGAGCCGTTAGCTGTGCTACAGCCATCGTTTAAACATTTTGCTGTAGAACACTTTGATAAGCAAAAGTCAAACATCAGTCACCATGGCAGTTCTGCTTTAAGATACTAATGTTACCCTGATATGCAACAGGCTGTTCTCCTACACTCCATGCCTGGAAACTAGCCGTTCCAATCTCACATGCCCTCCTCTTCCTCAACAGTCCCTGGGCCTAGAGGGAGGGTGCTTGATACCATATAGCTTTAGGAGCAGTGCCTTGGCTCCATTGGAGGCAGATGGCACAGTAACACTAAAGGCAAAACAGGATAGTAAACAATGTATGAAGATAATACCTACCCCAAGAAGCACATTCTGCCACCAGTCACCCCAGGACCCACATCAGCTATGAAGCTAATCATTCAAACTGGGGATTTGATCTGAGAGATTGGTCATTTCAGTTTTGTTATGGTTTGATTATGGGTTTTTTTTGACCCTGCTAAGTCTCATTCAGGCTGTTTTCCTACAACAACTAGTATATAAGTCCTAGAAACACTGAATTACCACTATTTCATTCCCATTCATAGGGCATAAAGCCAGAACTCCCAGAAATATAATGGGGCCGTGTAGGACCATGTCTGGGGCATGCTACTAAGTGTGAAACAAACTGATAAAATGCAAGAGGCCATGTTTGCTTATTTTTCCTTACGAGCATAATTTCACAAAGCCCCCGACTCTGTGAGAATGTGCAGCTCTCTAGAAAGATGCTTTGAAAAGAAAATAGGACAGGCTGGGCATGGTGGCTCATGCCTGTCATCCTAGCACTCTGGGAGGCCGAGGCGGGAGGATCGCTTGAGCTCAGGAGTTTGAGACCAGCCTGAACAAGAGTGAGACCCCATCTCTACTAAAAATAGAAAAATTAGCAGGGCTTGATGGCCTGCGCCTGTAGTCCCAGCTACTCGGGAGGCTGCGGCAGGAGAATAACTTGAACCCTGGAATTTGAGGTTGTGAGCAAGGCTGACTCCACAGCACTGTAGCACGGGTGACAGAGTGAGACTCTGTCTCAAAAAAAAAAGAAGCTGTTTAATTCTTAACTATTGTCTAGTAAAGTTTTAACCCCTTGCTTTCAGTTGATTTTATAGGGATGGTTTCACTGTGAGCGAGGCAAGGTCAGACATAACCGGGTTCATGCATGTTTGTCTTTTTCCTCAAGGTCAGACTTTACTGATACTATTTCAGTCATAAAAGCCACGAGCTCTGTAGCGTTCTCAAGGAGGTGATTCTCCTTTGTGTTAAGGAAAAATAATAGTTTGGTGACATATTTTGTTTTTCTCACAGGAATAATTATTTGCCAGCTTTTTAATCCATATAAAGTATTTTAGCATGTTCTTCCTCTATTTTATAACTAAACACAGAAGGGAAGCAAGGATTCTGTTGGTTTCTTACTTAAACAATAGGATCGAAGGACTTGACTCTTTTTGTTTGTTTTTTGAGACAGAGTCTCACTGTGTTGCCCTGGCTAGAGTGCCGTGGCGTCATCCTAGCTCACAGCAACCTCAAACTCCTGGGCTCAAGTGATCCTCCTGCCTCAGCCTCCCGAGTAGCTGGGACTACAGACATGCGCCACCATGCCTGGCTAATTTTTTCTATATATTTTTAGCTGTCCAATTAATTTCTTTCTATTTTTGGTAGAGACGGGGATCTCGCTCTTGCTCAGGCTGGTCTCGAACTCCTGAGCTCAAACGATCCGCCCGCCTCGGCCTCCCAGAGTGCTAGGATTACAGGCGTGAGCCACCGCGCCCGGGCGGACTTGACTCTTGTATCTATGTTGGTGTGAGGCAAATGAATAAGCTGGAGGTCTGAGCACAGTGACTCTAAGCTTAGGCTAGTCTTGGTCCTGCAGAGGGAGGGACATGGGGCTCCCCTCCGGCTTCCCAGGTAGCCTGCCCTCCCGGCAGGGTCCTCCAGCTGCCCAGGACAGATACAGCAGGAGTGTGGACTCTGAGAAGCCCCAGAGCACTGAACAGCAGGGGACCCGTGTGCAGATGCGGTTGGGGGGTTTCTGTGTTTCTGAGGTTGTACCTCTGGTGCCTGGGGCCATTTCCTGGACAGTGTTTTTGTTTTGGCATGCATAGGGTCGCCAGGGTCAGACTTCGGGTCATAATTTGTAAATATGAAGAAACTTTGTGAAGGTCTGGCTTGTTTAACATGTTTGGGTTGTTTCCTGGACAAACGGTTTGTGAAATTGATAGTTTATTTAGGTCTGAAGCCAAAACTGACTCCACGTGAATTTCCTGCTGGTGAAAATGAAGGACTTGGAGGAGGGAGCGTTTCCTCACTGTGAGGAGGGGAAAGAGGGGCATGTGAGGAAGCCTTGGCCATGCCCCATCCCAAATTCCCGACCCCAGGAGGACATCAGGCCTCTGTCCTGTTCCAGTCTCTCCTGGCCTGGTCTGGGCTCCCCTCCTGCTCTGAGGCAATCAGATCGCTGCATTGGACACCGAGTCTGGAATTCCCTGCACACCCTTGTGACCCTGTCCAGGAGGAAGAAGCAGGGACAGTCTCTGAGTGAGGAAGACGTCTGTGGAGGATACCGGTGTCTGGGAACGATTCCTTGTTGTTTTTCTCAAGAACATGTCTGTGGCCTTGCACGCAAGTCCAGGGCACCCTCACCCTGCAAACAGGAGGCGCTAGAGAGTTTAGATGCAAACATCTGCTCGCGGAGATGAAACAAGGAACAGGGACGTGTTGAGTCAGGACAGTGTGGGAACAAAGAAATTGTGGTGGGACATTTGCCAAACAAGCTGTTATAAATAAAGCAACTACAGCAAGAGCTTTTGCTACAGTCTTATACCGTCTTTGTGTGTCTGTGTCTTTTTGTAGTGGCTGCAAGTCGTGTATCGTCTTTACGTGTGTCTGTCTTTTTGTCTCTGTGTTCATTCCTCGGCCCCAAGAAACGGGCCACGTCAACGTCAGTGCCCTCTCTGGCAAGCCAGAAGCAAGTTTTGTCGAAATGCAAATTTGTCCTAGGCCAGGTGCTGGGACGGGGGAGGGAGGTCGGCCGGAGAGGCGGTGTATGGAACCTCAGTCCCGCTCCGCAGGTCCACGTTTCCCTTCGCTTCGCCTGTCACTCAGTCAACGGGGGGCGGGGCTTTGAATCCTATCCAGTCAGGGGCGCTGGGCGGGGCCTGGAGGACGGCGGTTCAAACACGCCGCGGGAAGGAGGACCTCTCCCCAGTCCGGCGTGGGTCACGCCGGCCGCGCTCCGGGTCCCGTTTTTTCTGTTCCCCTGGTGCCTCCGCCACAGCTTCTGTCGCGCTGTGACCTGTACTGTCAGCAGGAGCCGTAGAGACGACGCCAGGACACCCGGGAGCCGGGAAATGGTGAGTGTGCCGGGCGGGCGTCTCAACAGGCGGGGAGCCGGGGCTGGTTGGAACCGGCTGGAACCGGCTGTGGCGGGACCCAGGCCTCCCCACGGTCCGCTCCCGACTCTGTGGACCCGAGTGGCCGCTGGTGCAGCTCGCTCCTCAGTCCCTCCGGCCAGCGGGGTGGGGCTGGGCCGGCAGCCGGGCCCCCGGGTGTCCTGTCCCGTCCCTGCGCTGCGACCTCGGCCCCGGCGCCCTCTCTGGACAGCCCCGCGTGTCCCCAGATTGTGCGGTGACAGCGGGAGGGTCATCGGGGGAGGGTCCCGACTCCGTGTGTGGGGGTCGTGCGTGGGCCGGGCTGCGGTCTGTGGGGTCCCCAGTCCCCTCCATTGTCCTGTTTAAAATTAGACTGAGGCGGTGTTAAGCATTAGAGTTTGTTTCAGCAAACAGCGATTCATGCAAGAGAAACACCTAGACGTGCTTTGTGGTTTGGGGGCCCATTGGAGGGGCTTGAAGGAAAGGCTTTTGAGGTTACAGAAAGAATTGGGGCTTGGATTGTAGAGAAACAGATGATGGGAGAGGGAAAGACAGCGCTTGGCTAGCGAAGGTGGTCTTTTTCGGACGGGAAACCTGACTGTAGAGCCAGACTGACGGATTCTAGCCACAGCGCCTCTGGGGCTGAGCTCCTTCCCAGGCCCGGGTCAAGGGGACATTTCCACTTCAGCGGGATTTGCTCCTTCCTGGCCTGCCAGAGAGAGCACTGACATCTTCCTTACTCCATGGGCTGTCCCTGCTTCTTCCTCCTGGACGGAGTCACAGTGAGTGCAGGGAATTCCAGACTCGGTGTCCAGTGCAGCGGTTCCTTTGCCCCATACGAGGCCAGAAAGCCTGGAACAGGAAGGAGGCCCTGATGTCCTTACAGGTAACACTTCTCAGAGAGAACTGATGGTAAATGATTTCTTTCAGACCTTTAAAAGTTTCAGGCCCGGTTAATCTTTCTTAGATTTAGACAAGGGAAGGTGTCACCCCCACAATAGACAGCTTTGCAGAGCTACTTCTGTTTGCTGACTCTCTAAAAAGCCATTCCCCAATATGTGAAAATATATTTTGGGGTAAAATATTTTAATTTCTTTCAGTAGGTACGTGGGCAAGCAAACTAAATTAAATACTTCATTGGTTACTGGGATGTAGTTGCCTTATTTGTTCTACCGAGATGTGGAAATTTCCGGGTTGTGTAATCAGAAGTTAATTGGAGAGGTTAATTGCGGTTGATTACGGTTAAATTTCTTTTCCCTCTAAGTTAGTAATTTACATAAATTGTGGGTTGTTTTGTGTTTTTTTTTTTTCCATTTTAGACATTTATTTATTTATTTAAGAGACTGAGTCTCACTCTGTCGCTCAGGCAGGAGTGCAGTGGTGTGATCGTAGCTCACTGCAGCCTCGAACTTCTGGGCTCAGGAAATTCATGAATTGCATTTGAGTTAAATTTCTGTGTCCTTGGCTAGGAACCTAGGGCACTACAGCCAGTTCGGTTTAACTGCCTCCTATGTAGTTATTTTAACACTCCCCAGGGGGACTGGTTTTCCCCTGCATTTTCCATGTGTGTGGGAAGCAGGGTCTCAAATCATGGACCCTGCTCCCCCAGCCTAGGGGCTTGCAGTAAAATCCTAAATTTCCGTCTCCTTCCCTGCATTCCCAAAGGCCAACTTCCCCTCTCCAATTCACAACATTATCAATTATTTGTCCTTTTTTGTACAATATTTTATTTATCTGTTCTTTATTTATTTGTTCCTTGTCTCAAACAGATGCAGTATTTTATTATTTGTCCTTTTTTTCACAGAGCAGTGGATAACTCTTTTTAAAATATTTGTGTTCTGTTTCTGAATATTGCTTGTGAACATTTCAGATGACAGGAAAACAGAGAATAACTACCTGATACTCTGCTCTAAAAAATCTTTGTGCCTCTCCTCCTTTTATCAGTCCTAGGCACACACGCCTTTATCAGAATGTCTTTGGCTTGAGGTTCCCCTTTGGAAACTTTACAGGGTGATGTGTCCTCAGCCTACTCTATCTTTTCCTGGTCCTGGATTTTAGATCTGCCTGGGGCTGCCCCAAGATGCCCACAGCTGCTGAATCTCTTGGAGGGTCCAGTGAATATCAGTCTCGGATCATTCTTCTCAGAGGACAGCTTTGATGGGGGTGAGGGGTCAGCTGGATGTCCTTGGGCTGGGAGGAGTCTCCTGGTATACCCTTCTAAATAGCCAACTCTGCCTGTAGTCCTAACACTTTGGGAGGCTGAGGTAGGAGAATCCCTTCAGCCCAGGAGTTTGAGGTTGCTTGAGGTAGGCTGACACCATGGCACTCTAGCCCGGGCAACAGAGTAAGACTCTGTCTCAAAAAAAAAGAAAAAGAAAAAAAAAGTACCATTATTGTTAAGATGAAAAGGTTTTTTTGTGGTTTCTTCGCCTCAATCTGTTGCAAACATGCTGCTGTCTGAAGTTGTTGGTCACCCAATTTACTCACCCATTGCACTGCTTATAGGGTTTGGGTTGTTTCAACTTCACTTTTGATCTTTTTGACGATATGATTCTTGTTTTTGTCCCCAAGTGAAAATGCAACATAAATTTTTTACAGGGCTGGACATGGTGGGTCACACCTGTAAATCCAGCACTTTGGGAGGCAGGTGGATTACTTGAGCCCAGGAGTTTGAGACCAGCCTGGACAACATAGCGAGACCCTGTCTCTACCAACAATTTTAAAAATTATCCAGGCATAGTGATGTGCACCTGTAGTCCTAGCTATTTGGAGGATCATTTGAGCTCAGCAGTTTGAGGCTCACCTCTTGTCTTACCAGTGCCCCAGACATGGCTTTTGCTCATAAGTCCCTATTAAAAAAAAATTTTTTTTTTTTGAGAAACTGTCACCCTCTTTCTTTGGGCTCCCAACTTTCCTCAGACTTTAGGGGTAAAATTGCATAGGACTGCCACTGCAGAACATCTTCTAATCCTGATTACCTCTCAAAGATGCCACCTCCTATTACCATGATATTGGGGATTAGAATTTCAATGTATGAATTTTGGGGGCAGGGAAACTTTCAGTTCATAACACTCCCTAGAAACACCAGGATGTTCTATACAGTAATTTGGCTAGTCTTAGTCATTTGTCTTCTATTTCAGTTGTTAGAATTCGTGTTTTAAAATTTCAGTGACAGGCAAAGAAACCTGGTTTGGAATTTCATGGAATATAATAAAATATTTGATCTATTTCAGAGAGGTTACATCATGGTGATACTTAGTCTCCTTTCTAAGGACCTATGATGTCTTTCCATTTATATCATTTAGCATCGATGTCTTTCAGTGTATACTTTTTGCATTATAATCATTTTTTACCCTTCATTAGACTTTTTGGGATTTCAAGAAAATTAATAGAAAGTGGTTTTAACAGAGTATGTTATTGTCTAAAAAATTATATTCAAATGAGTTTTTGCTACTATTTTGCTCAAAATACACTGAGCTTTGCATATAGAGCTTGCATTCTAGAAACTTACTAAACATATACTATATGCAGAAAATACATAAAAACCATTGTACACAGTGAACCTAAATATTGATGGTACCAATATTTTGAATTATACATTCATTTCCTTTTCTTCTTAGTTTTATAACCTATATATGCATACCTATGTCTCGTATTTTACTTTTGGATGTTTTTATGCAAATGATATACTATACATCAACAGTCCCCAGCCTTTTTGGTACCAGGAACCGGTTTCATGGAAAGCAATTTTTCTACTGGATGGGGAGGGGAGGTGGAGCTCAGGCAATGATGCCAGTGATAGGGAACAGTGATGCCAGCCATGGGAGCAGTGAAGTTTGCTTGCTTGTCCATTGCTCACCTCCTGCTTCTCCTCCCCACCCCCTGCCCTGCGCCCCTTTCTTAAGTTTCATGGAAGACAATTTTTCCACGACAGGGGTTGGGAACTACAGCTGTACGTGATACTGTATGTCAGGTTTCTTTTTTACTCAGTAATGAATCTTCCATGGAATGGTAATTTATTCACTTTTTTTTTTTTTTTTTGAGACAGAGTCTCACTCTTTTGCCCGGGCTAGAGTGCTGTGGCGTCAGCCTAGCTCACAACAACCTCAAACTCCTGCGCTCAAGCGATCCTCCTGCCTCAGCCTCCCGAGTAGCTGGGACTGCAGGCATGCACCACCATGCCCGGCTAATTTTTTCTATATGTTTTTAGTTGTCCGATTAATTTCTTTCTATTTTTAGTGGAGGCAGGATCTCGCTCTTGCTCAGGCTGGTTTTGAACTCCTGAGCTCAAACAATCTGCTCGCCTCGGCCTACCAGAGTGCTAGGATTACAGGCGTGAGCCACCGTGCCAGGCCTAGTTTATTCACTTTTTTAAATCTTGTAGACCTTATTATTTAGAGCAGCGGTTGTTTGACAGAAAAATTGAGCAGAGAGTCCAAAGAGTTCCACGTTTTCCTTCCTGGCTTGTAGTTTCCCCTACTTTTAACATTCTGACTGTATGTAGGGCATGTTAACAATTGATGAAGCAATATATAACATTTGATGATGAGAATTGATGAACCAATTCATCATTACTAACTAAAGTCCATATTTTACATTAAGGTTCTCTCTTTGTGATCTGTGGTTTTATGGGTTTTGACAAGTCCGTGTGTCATGTAGCCACCATCATAATCTTTTTTTTTTCTAAGTTCACATCAGATGGGCAGTATGCTGATCATAACAAAGTTTGAGGGAGGTGTATTTCACACACGTCCGTGAACACCCAATCTGATCAACTACAAAGGGATGGCACCATCACAGCCTTATACAGAAGAATTTCCCTGCCCTAAAATCCCCCTGGGCTCCATCTAATCATGACTCTTTCTTCCCTCTTCAATGTTTGGAAAAGGTTTGAGGAGTATTGGTGTTAATTTTTCTTTAAATGTTTGGTGGCATATTTCACCAGTTAAAATATATCATCCTGTGATTTCAGTTGTTGGGGGTTTTTTATTATGTAATCAATCTTATTAGTTGTAGGTCTTTTCAGATCTTCTGCTTCTTCATGACTTTGCCTTGATACATTGTATGTTTCTAGACATTCCTCCACTTAATCAGTGTTATGCAATTTGTTGGTGTACCCTAGAGACTTCTTGAATAAGTTGAGAGGCGTGCAGTTCTATCAGTTGTATTTCGCTGTTGTTATGCTAGAGCCCTACTGATGTGGCCAAAAGGTGTGGGGGCGGGGAGGTGCACATTTCATTGACTTATGATTTGGTGCCATTTTTAGTAAGCCTATGTCCCTGAATTGTGAAAGTCACAACTTTCACAAGGGTTTCTCATCCTCACCTCTCCTTGGTTGAAGCAAGGGTTAGAAGGGGATAGAATTGGATATTTCCTTTTCCCAGGAGTTTTAGCTCTGCTAACATCCCAGTTGATTAGACTTTTGGGAAATAATTTGTTTTCAAGGCAGTATTTGTTAAGAACAACAGAATTTTCTGGGCATTTTTCAAAATGGCTACTCTTCTCCCAGAATCAGGAAGGCATTTTTCTCGATGTTAAATGTGAGAACTGGTAGAGTTTCTGGAGGTAAATCTCACAAATTTGTGTGGACCCCGTAAGACTGGGCTCCTGGATTATTTACCTCTCAACTTTGTCCCTGCTTAGCCTTCAGCAATTCATCAATGACAGTTTAGGTTTTCCTGCTTCTACTGCCTCTTACTGAGGTTTCTGCTCATGGGTTCCTGTTGCAGTAAGTTATGACTCTTTTATCAGTTGGGCTGGTGGAGTCCGAGGAAAATCTAGTCTCCAGATACCATCAAAATTAAACTGTGTGGACAGGTATTTCCAAGGATGCACAGTCTGAGGACTGCTAATGTTAACTTTGTTCTATACACTAATTGGTAGGACTTTGTTGTGACAGGTGCTACAAATCCTCTGAACAAAGAGGCATTAAGGGTGTCCCAGGCAGTACATCTTTCTCCCCGGATTCACTTAGACATGTTTTCCTATTCTACTGTTGCTTTACTCAGTAATTTAATTCTAACATAAGAATTGCTGTGTGGGAGGAGGTGAGTATAGACAGAAGGAAAAATAAAATCCTAAGGCCCCCAAGTGACTAAACGGACCCCCTCTTAGCCAAGGGACTCCAGAAAAGCCTTAAAACTGAGCTTCTGGCCATCACAGGATGGTAGGTCAGACCTGCCTTCTTATACCCCCTTTTGCAGTTCAGACACAACTGCTAACCAGCGTTTATATCAAAAAAGAGATTGTAAGACTCACGGAATGGACTCTGTGGCAATAGGATACCAAATTATAAGCAAGGGTTAAGTCATGCACCCTTACACTTAAGGAATAAACTATGTTCTGACTGCCCCAAGATACTTCTTTTTCTCTAGCAGCTAAACAAGCATTGGCCTCAAGATAAGTGATATTAAAACAATTGCATCTCATCCACTAGCAGACACTGACTAACTGACCCCCTATTCCACAAGCCATACCTACAGCTTTGATTAGATAAGAGACTAATTTCTTTTTTTTTCCTTTTCATATTAGATGGGTAATATGCTGATGTTGTAACATTCGAAGGAGGCACATCTCACATATAAGCGTAAAAACCCGATTATCACTCTTATGAACTACAAAAGGATGAAGAGACTGATTTAAGTAACTGTCCTGTTAGGACACCACCAACCATGGATTGGTTCTGGCCAGATTACAGAGGCTGCGCACTTGAGTGCCTTGGTGTCCCTGCTTCACTTTTTGATATATAGGCACCAATTATAATATATTTAAATGTTAAGTTTCCACCCCAGAGTGAACATGGGACACATGTAACATACATGTTTGCTTACCACACATGCATGGGATCCCCTGTCATGAACGTTTATGGCCCCCGCTATATCCTTTTGAATATATGTTCTTGGCCAACCCATTCAACATAAATTCCTATCTTACCCCCTGCAAAGTGCCTGTTTCTGGGCTCTGCAATGGTCACCTTACAGACTGTAACCCTTTATTACAAATAAAATACTCCTTTCCAAATTTATAAATTATATGATTTTTAAGTTGACAACAGAGAGTCTGATGACCATGTCGTGGAAGAAATGTTTGGAGACCACAGCATCATGTGGACGTCTTTGAATAGGGCAGAGGTCCCTGAAGCTGTCAGTCTTACCCATCCTCCTCTACATATGTGGGATGTTTCAGGACTCAGTGGCCTTTGAGGATGTGGCTGTCAACTTCACCCTGGAGGAGTGGGCTTTGCTGGATCCTTCCCAGAAGAATCTCTACAGAGATGTGATGTGGGAAACCTTGAGGAACCTGTCCTTTGTAGGTAAGGGTGACAACATTCCTTCACTCAGTGAATTAGAAAACAAGTGTTTCTTACCTATCAGTGCTGTTCAGTAATTTGGAACATGGACATGGAATACTTTGATAAATAGATCAGACATGGCTGCAGAGTACCATGAACATAGAATCTAATAATTTTTTCCCCGGGTCTGTATTTTAGGAAAAAAATGGAAAGACCAGAACATTGAAGATCAATACAAAAATCCCAGGAGAAATCGAAGGTAATTTGCATTCAGGAGAGAAGGCAATTTCCTTGAGAGAGAATCTTAGAATGTCAGAAAATGTTAAAAACAAGCAAACAAAATAAATAAGCTCAGCATCAATTTACTTCTTCTTAGAAAATTTTCTCTAAAAACATATACCTAAATGTGACATAGATGTTTAGTGATTGTAAAATAGTTTACTTGAAATAATATTAAGAAATCCTATGAATATTATTTTTTGGTAATAGGTATGGCCAAGCTGTCTTGCCAGCTTGTGGTCCATTCACATTCAAACAATTCACACAGGGCAGAAAGCCTAGACTTTCTTTGATAATGTTAAAAACACAAGTCCAGATTTATCAATATAAAATCATTTATAAACAAGCAGTTTGTTTGTAAATGTGTTCTCATTTTCCACAGAAGTCTTCTGGAAGAGAGACTCTGTGACAGTAAAGAAGGTAGTCAGTGTGGAACAACTTCCAGCCAGGTTCCAGATCACATGCTGAACAAGAAAACTCCTCCTGGAGTAAAACCATGTGAAAGCAGTGTGCATAGAAAAGTCTCCTTTGGGCATTCATCCCTTCATAGGCACATCAGAGCTGACAGTGGACACAAACCATATGAGTATGAGGAATTTGGAAAGAATCCATACATACATAAGCAATGTGAGAAAGCCTCCAGTTATCGTGACTCCTTTAAAACACATGAAAAGCCTCAGACTGGAGAGAAACCCTATGATTGTAAGGAATGTGGAAAATCCTTTATTTCTCTCGCAAATGTTCGAAGACACATGGTAATGCACACCGGAGAGGGTCGTTATAATTGCAAGTTTTGTGGGAAAGCTTTGGATTGTCTCAGTTTGTATCTCATACATGAGAGAACCCACACTGGAGAGAAACCATATGAATGTAAGCAATGTGGTAAAGCCTTTAGTAATAATGCTACCCTTCAAATACATGAAAGAACTCACACTGGAGAGAAGCCATATGAATGTAAGGAATGTGGAAATGCATTCAATAGTCCCAGTTCCTTTCTTAGACATAAAAGGACTCACACCGGAGAGAAACCCTATAAATGTAAGGAATGTGGTAAAGCCTTCATTTGTTCAGGTTCCTTTCATAGACATGAAAGAACTCACACCGGAGAAAAACCATATGAATGTAAGCAATGTGGGAAGGCATTCTCTCATCTTCTAAGCTTTCAAAGACACACGATAATGCACACTGGAGATGGACCTCATAAATGTAAGATATGTGGAAAAGCCTTTTATACTTCTAGTTCATTTCGAAGACATGAAAGAAGTCACACTGGAGAGAAGCCCTATCAATGTAAACAGTGTGGGAAAAGCTTCCGTTGTTCCAGTTCCTTTCGATATCATGAAAGGACACACACTGGAGAGAAGCCTTATGAATGTAAGCAATGTGGTAAAACCTTCACTTGTTCCAAGTACTTTCGAAGACATCAAAGGACTCACACTGTAGACAAACCCTATGAATGTAAGGTGTGTGGCAAAATCTTCATTCATTCCAGTACCTGTCGAAGACATGAAAGAACTCATACTATTAACATATGAGAGAAATGCCATTTTGATAAGGAATTTGGAAAGCATTCAGTTGTCCCCAATTCCTCTCAAACACAGGAAAACAGAGTAGAGAAAGACCCAGTGAGATAATTGAATTAAGAAGAGAGCCTTGTAACAGGACAATAAAATCTGCAGTTGGAGTTGAAACTCTGGATTATATGTTGGGAACTAGATTTCCCAGAATCTATTCCATTTCATGATTCCCTGGTATAATTCACCTGTAGCCTGTTTTACATGAGATTTTGAAGGCAAACATGAAGAAGGCATTAGTTCCGTTTTGGAGGCACCACACAGGGAGACAGACGGATTCATACGGGTCGTGCAGACACCTGATTCCAGCCCATTTTCCTGATTCTTTGACTTGCCAATGAAGAGTATCCTCAAAATCACTTGACTTTAATTTTTTCTTTGGTGTTTCCAAAGATGTCCTGAGAAGTTTCACATTAAAGATCTATCCACAGTTTGGTTTTTTTCAGGCATTGTAATGTGTTTAACCAGGCAATTAATTCAGACTGTTATGGGTGGTAGTGTTCTCAGATGCTCTGACTCCCCTTACGTATAGATGGAATTGGCATAAGGTCTAATTTGTATTTCATGTACCTTTGTGCCCACTAGTAGTGACTCTGTTCTTGAATTGGGATGATAGCTATAATGCCACCATCAAAACCACACAGGTGGAAGCTTGTTCCTCTGTTGTATTGTGAAGTGACTGCTCTCACCCAGTTGTTTCATGTGAGAATAAGTACCTTCTTGTCAGGATATTTCATGTGTTACCAGCTAGATATAATATGTCAGTTCATTTTCAGTTATGTTTGATTATATGTGATTAAAAACAGTATGTATTTTGTTTACAAAGAAGGTTTCTGTGCATGTTTCCTTGAAATCATTTATTAACTTTTTTTTTTTTTTTGAGACAGTCTTTTCCTGTCATCCTGGTTAAAGTGCAGTGGTGTCATCATAGCTCATTGCAACTTCAAACTCCTGGGCTCAAGTGATCCTCCTGCCTCAGCCTCCCTAAAAGCTGGGACTACAGGCACAAGCCACCACACCTGGCTAATTTTTCTATTTTTTGGTACAAACAGGGTCTCGCTCTTACTGCGTAGGCTGGTTTGGAAAGCAATCCTCCTGCCTCAGCCTCCCAGAGTGCTAGGATTACAGGCATGAGCCACTGCTCCTGGCCTTATTAACTGTTTTTAACAACTGGTATACTAACACATGTTATTGTATTTTTAATTTACTGAGAATACATATTAAAATGTCCCATTGTCATCATGGATCAGATCAAGTTTATAATGCTGCCAAATGGTTCATTCAACATCATGAGTCAATATTACCATGTACATACATAATTCCAGGCATCTTCCTCCTGGAAATTTTACTTTTCATGCTTATATACTTACAATCTTTATCTTCATCCTAATTTTTCCTTTACTCATAATTCGAAAAGTTAAATCATGCTGTTATGAGTATCCTCTTGCCAAGGACGACCAGTACTATACCTGTTATTAACGAGGGCGTAATAAATTGCAGTTAAACATGTGACTGCAAGCTATAAATGACTGTGGAATTCATCAGTAAGAGGGTTCTTAATAGAATTTCTTATGGCATTATCATAGTTCACTACAGCTTCCAACTCCTGGCTAAGCAATCCTCCTGCGTCAGCCATCCAAGTAGCTGGGACCACAGGCATTTTTCCACCATGCCTGGCCAACCATTCCGCCCTTTTAGATGAAAGGAAAGGCTCAGACTCAAAGTGAGGGCACCCGAGCTGTTCATGTCAGAGACTCACTGCCCGAAAAACTTTATTGATTTTAGTTTTCACTATTGACACAGCTACTTCCACTGATTATTCTGGTCTATAAGCAGTTGGATGATTTTAGTTTGTCTGGTGTTTGGGCTAAGAATATTCTATTAATATTATGAACTTAAACTTCAGCCACTGTCATGTAATGATTCAATGTTGTATCATGATATTGCTATAAAGAAAATTTATGTTCTCATTCTTTTCTTGATTCAAGAAGTAAACTAGGAGCTTTTGAATCATTCATAGTTCCTCTACAAAAGGGTCAGTCTGCAACTTTTTAGTAACTTCTATTAAGGAAAATGATGAACAAAGAAGAAATTGTAATAACTGGGGTGTTACTTTTTTAATGTAAATTACCAGCATGGGAAAAATAAAGACAATTTTGTGTCCTTCAGTCATGGGGGTAATCAATTTCCCATAACAAGGTAGTAAATGCCCCCTCAAGTGGAAATTCTGTAGTCCAAAGTCCCTCTAGTTGTCACTGGGAGGTGCTCACGGCTTTTGCCATAAGCCCTAGTCTATGTTCCACACAAGGCTGTCACACAGAGGATTTGTCGCTGCCAGCACTCCCAGTTTTACTCTACACTCTGGGTTTTCCCAAGATATCACCATCTGTCCTGGAAGATAGTTTCTAATGAATAATTTAAATCTGGGATTTAAAGAGCCACAAATGGGTTCACCTGGGGCCAGTTAGACTGCTTGAAAGGGAAAGCTATTTATACAGTGCACACCTGTTGAGATACTACTACTCCAGGCACTAGAGGTACAACCTTAGAAAGTACAGAACCCTCCAATTGCATCTGCACGCGGGTTCCCTGCTGTCCAGTGCTCTGGGGCTTCTCAGAGTCACACTCCTGCTGTGTCTGTCCTGAGCAGCTGGAGGCCTCCGCAGGGAGAGCAGGCTGCCTTTGGAGCCCCATTTCCATCCCTTTGCAGCTTCCAGACTGGCCTCAGTCTCTGCTGCGCACTGCAGGGTGTTCACCTGCTTCTCACAAACATTGATCAGTAAATGGGACAAAGACCTGCAATCCCAGTGTTTGAATAAAAAACCAGCAGGACCCCTGCTTTCTTTCTGTGTTTGTATATAATGTAGAGGAGGAAAATTCCAATATAATTTGTACTAATTCAAAAACTAGCAAATCATTATTCCTTTCAGAAAACAAAAATGCCTGCAACATATGATTTTCACAATAACAAATTGTTACATAAAACAACTAATCAACTGTGATCTTTTCCATTTTTCTTCTCCTTTCTCCCTGACCTGCATCAGTTCATGGTTGTCATCATGTGCTCTGTGTCTGGGATGTACATGTTCAGTTTTCCCATCTCAAACTCTTGATCAAACCCACCCCACCACCACTGACCCACATGATCATTTCTGCAGCTAGATCCTAATTATTGCATCCATAGCATTTCCTTTCAAGGAGTCTGACTGGCCTCATTTTGAATCTACCTGTGGTTCTCTTTTTCCTCAATTTAAATTATTCAATTAAAATTGTCTTCCAGGACAGACTGTGATATCTTGGGTAAGTACCTTCTCCATCGTATTTAGTTCTATTCTCTCTACCCTGTCTTCTGCTCATTGAGGGCAAACACAGAATGTTCTAAACTATCACCTGCTGTAAACACTGGAGGTCTCAACCCTGAGAAATCCACACCCGAGACAACATGTAGATGTTGATGCCGCCCTCACCGCAAGAGGGAGCTTCACCGACTCTTTCTGGAAAATGGCTCAAAGCAGTTTCTTTTCTTTTTTTTTCCTTTTTTTATATAGAGTTTCACTGTATTGCCCAGGCTAGAGTGCTGTGGTATCAGCTTAGGTTACAGCAACTTCTAACTGCTGGGCTCAATCAATCCTCCTGCCTCAGCCTCTCCAGTAGCTGGGATAACCAGTGTGCACTACCACTGCCCGGCTAATTTTTTCTATTTTTAGTAGAGATGGAATCTCACTCTTGCTCAAGCTAGTCTTGAAGTCCTGAGCTCAAGGGATCCTCCCACCTCAGCCTCCCAAGGTGCTAGGATTACAGGCATGAGCCACCGCGCCCGGCCTCAAAACAATTTCTTAGAAGACTTTTATATAGGGACATACAGTTCATAAAAGTAAAGGTAACACTGCACAATCTAGTTTCATTTACATGATTTAACTTTTCATAGGTTGATAAAACAAAGCGATAAACCCTATGAACCTTGATTGCACTAATGTGTTTCTGAAAATTGCAGTGAAAAAAAATCTACACGTGGAAGGAATTAGGAACAACTGAGGTGGGAGGAAGAAGACTTGCTGAGGCCCAGCGTGGTGGCTCACGCCTGTAATCCTAGCACTCTGGGAAGCCCAGGCGGGCGGGTCATTTGAGCTCAGGAGTTCGAGACCAGCCTGAGCAAGAGCAAGACCCCTCCTTGCCCCCCCATCTCTACTAAAAAAAAATAGAAAGAAATTAATTGGACAGCTAAAAATATATAGAAAAAAATTAGCTGGGCATGGTGGCGCATGCCTGTAGTCCCAGCTACTGGGGAGGCTGAGGCAGGAGGATTGCTGGAGCCCAGGAGTTTGAGGTTGCTGTGAGCGAGGCTGACGCCACGACACTCTAGCCCAGGCAACAGAGTGAGACTTTGTCTCAAAAAAAAAAAAAAAAAAAGACTAGCTGAGGAGGTGACATTTGGGGTGAGGCCTGACATAGCGTAGTACAAAAATTCAGGGCTGAGGATGCTGAGACGATGGCAGAGTAAGAAGCATGAGGAATCCGTCTGATGCCTGATGTAGCTATTTTGGAACTCTGGAATCTATTGGAGGTTTGCAACTTCCAAGGAAAGGATTGAATGGTAAATTAAGGTTAATTTCATACAATTTTAGCTCTTAGCACAGAAGCTATCCATCCCTACCCTCATCCCTAAGGCTTGCAGTTGTGTAGGAAGCTTGTGGAAGCCAGTGGACAAGAACAGAGTTCTCCAAAGACCTATGCTCTGCTTCCTAATGGCTATTTCTCGTCACAATAGTGAAGAGAAAAAATTGGCCAGCGCTTGTTTTTGCATCTCCTTTCCCAATTTTGCAAGCCCCTCCCCCTCTAGCTGAAGTTATTCAAGGACTTTTAAGGGGCTGACACCTAAAGCTCCATGCTTCCATCTTGGACAGGAGTCCTGTACAGCCAGGGTCATCAAGGTGCTGGGCAGGACCAGCTCCTAGGGACAGCGCACACAGGTGTGCGTGGAATTAATGGATGTGACACGAGCCAGTCCATCGTCTGCAACATGAAAGACCCCATCGGAGAGGGCCACATGCTCACCCCATTGGAGTCAGAGGGAGAAGCTTGGAGGCTGCTCTAAACTTGGCTGCTGGGTCCTGGATGTCGGGATGGACCACTTGGCCCACGGGGATGATCCGGGACTTGTTAGAGCATTTGTATCGTACGTAAAAAAAAAAACAAAGGTAGGGGCTGGCACTTTTTTTTTTTTTTTCCTACCTTTCATTTTTCTCTTTTTCCTATTTTGGGAGCAGACATTAAAAGATCAGGTTATTTGAAACCAACTACATTAACAGGAAATGTGACAAAGTTGCCACTCACGACCAGGGAATGGACCAGGCTCAGAAAACAGCAGACAAGACCTTATATGTACAACAAAGGATGATCCTCCACGCAGAGACCACCTACAACAAAGAAAAAACAAAAATGGAACTCCCTTCAGGGCTTCCAGGGCAGCCTGCCCTTCCTGTAGGTGGCCTCCTGCTGCTCAGGACAGACACTGAAGGAGCATAGATTCTGAGAGGCTGCAGAGCATTGGAAAGCAGGTGACCCTATCACCTACTGTAGATGCGGTTGAGGGGTTCTGTGCTTTCTGAGGTTGTACCTTTGGGTGCCTTTGGGTCATTGCCTGGACAATGTCTTGGGTTGGCATGTATAAGGTTGATGGGGTCAAATTATAATTTGTATATACGGAGAAAATCTGGAAGGGTCAGGCTCAGAGAAAGACTCGTTTGGGTTGTCTCCTGGAAAAAGAGTTTATGAATTTGACAGTTTATTTAGGCCAGAAGTTTAAACTGACTCCAGATGAGAGTTTCTTGGTGGCGAAAATAAAGGTTTTGAAGGAGGGAGAGTTTCCACACTGAGGAGGGAACAGGAGGGCATGCTGAGCTCCCAGACTTAAATCCTTAGGTGTCTCTGTCACATCACCAGGGACTGATCCACCCTGGGCCTCCATGTCAGCAGTCACAGTCTGGCTCCCAAGCTTGGGAATTTGTTTAATCTCCTGAATGTAGGTTTTCCTTGTGAACTGTGGGTGAACCAGGCTGTTTATCCGAACTAGCTGAGATGTTTGCTTTACTTTCCTTGTGATTCCTTTATGAAATATTGCTGCCACATAACTCTAGTTTATTCATGCGCTTAATAATTGTATTTCGTTGTTGGCATGTTTTTTTGTTTTCTTGGTGGAAATAGATTAAGAGATAAGGTATCAAAAAGCTTTGGCCCGCCAGGCGCGGTGGCTCACGCCTGTAATCCTAGCTCTCTGGGAGGCCAAGGCGGGCGGATTGTTTCAGCTCAGGAGTTCGAAACCAGCCTGAGCAAGAGCGAGACCCCGTCTCTACTAAAATTAGAAAGAAATTAATTGGACAACTAAAAATATATAGAAAAAATCAGCTGGGCATAGTGGCGCATGCCTGTAGTCCCAGCCACTCAGGAGGCTCAGGCAGGAGGATCACTTGAGCCCAGGAGTTTGAAGTTGCTGTGAGCTAGGATGACACCACGGCACTCTAGCCCGGGCAACACAGTGAGACTTTGTCTCAAAAAAAAAAAAAAAAGATTTGGCCATGCCTAGTCCAAAATTCAGGGCCCCTGGAGGACGTCAGGTCTTCCCTCCTGTTCCAGTGTGGCCTGACCAGCCCTGGGCCTCCTTCGTGCCCTGAGGCCAGGTGATTGCTCCATTGAACAATGAGTCTCCAATTCACAGTGCACCCCAGGGACTCGTCCAGGAGGAAAAAGGAAGAGCCCATTGAGAAGAATACACCAGTGTTTGCTCCCGAAAGCCGGAAGCAAGTTTTGCAGCCATGCCAATATCCCCAAGGTGGGGGCCAGGCCCCAGTTGGGAGAAGGAAGCCCCGCCCCTCAAAGGTGTGGCTAGAATTTTTCCTTCGTGATCCACTCAGCCACGCCCCGTCCTCCTCTCACTCCGCCCCTAATGGGTAGGACCTGTAGGGTTACCCAATCAGCAGCGGTATTTCACAAAATGTCCAATCAGGCGCCGCTGAGAGGAGGGCGGGAAGCTCCACAAAATCGCAGGGTTTTAGCTCTGGCTTCGGGTCTACGCTGCATCCTATTTCGAGCTGTGACCTGACATCGGAAGGCTTAGGGAGACCTGGGAACAACCCAGAAACCGAGAAATGGTGAGTGTGCTGAGTGAGGGTCCCGAGACTGTGGAGAAGGGGCTGGTTGGAACCGTTCAGAACCAGCTGTGGTGGGACCCGGGCCTCTCCGCGGTCCACTCCGGCTGGTGCTGCTGGACCCTCGGTCCCTCTGGCCCGCGGGGGGCTGGGCCGGCAGCAGGGGCCTCCCGGGCGTCCTGTCCCGTCCGTACGCGGCGATCTCGGCCCCAGCCCGGGAACCCTCTCTGGGCAGCTCCGCGTGTCCCCAGATTGTGCGGTGACGGCGGGAGGGTCATCGAGGGAGGGTTCCGACTCGGTGTGTGGGGTCGTGCGTGTGAGGGCCTGCCGTCTGTGGGGTCCGCAGTCCCTCCGTTCTCTCCCTTCTTTTTCAGAGTGTTCGAAATATTTATGAAGATGGGTCTCAAACCTACGGCTTTAAACCTGAGCCTAGCTCTTCCTAGCGCTGGGAATAAATCCCTAAATTTCCAAATCCTTCTCTGCATTTCCAAATACCAACTACTCTCCACTTCACAACTTTGTCAACTATTTGCCCCTCATACTACATTACATTCAGCTGCAGTATATTAATTCTTTATCATTTTCCCACAGACTAATAAGGAGTTCTTTTTTGTTTTCCTTTTTTTTTTTTTTTTTTTTTTTTGAGACAGGGTCTCATTGTGTAGCCCAGGCTGGAGTGCAGTGGCCGGATCATAGCTCACTGCAACCTCGAACTCCTGGGCTCAAGAGATCCTCCTACCTTAGGCTCCTAAGTAGCTGGGACCACTGGTACATGCCACCACACCCAGCTAACTTTTTAATTTTTTGTAGAAGCAAGTCTTTATTTTATTTTTTTATTTTTTTTGAGACAGAGTCTCACTCTGTTGCCTCGGCTGGAGTGCTATGGCGTCAGCCTAGCTCACAGCAACCTCAAACTCCTGGGCTCAAGCAATCCTTCTGCCTCAGCCTCCCAAGTAGCTGGGATTACAGGCATGTGCCACCATGCCCGGCTAATTTTTTCTATATATTTTTAGTTGTCCAGCCAATTTCTTTCTATTTTTAGTAGAAATGGGGCTTCACTTTTGCTTAGACTGGTCTTGAACTCCTGACCTTGAGCTATCCTCCTGCCTCGGCCACCCAGAGTGCTGGGATTATAGGCGTGAGCCACCGTGCCTGGCCTACGCTTTTTTTAAATTACAAAATATTACGGGGGAACAAATATTTTTGGTTACATGAATCACTTTTATAAGGCTTGAGTCATGGTTATAAGTGTGCCATCACCCAGACACTGTACATTGTACCCATTAGGTAGGTTTTTGCCCCTTCCCTCCTTCCTCCTCCCCCTGCTTGATTTCCATTAAGTTTTACTTTCTTCTATGTGTATCAGTTAGTTCCAATTTAATAGTGAGTACACCTGGTATTTGTTTTTCCACT
>CAUYSK010049884.1:0-29982 GCA_963575035.1 Avahi laniger | reverse complement strand
TATGTTTGCTGGCCATTATTCTGTCTTCTTTTGAAAAGTTTCTGTTCATTTCCTTTGCCCATTTGTTGATGAGGTTGTTTGATTTTTTCTTGTTGATTTTTTTGAGTTCTAGATAGATTCTGGTTATCAACCCTTTATCAGATGTGTAGAGAGCAAATATTTTTTCCCATTCTGTGGACTGTCTATTCATTCTAATGATAGTTTCCTTGGCAGTGCAGAAGCTTTTTAATTTGATTAGATCCCACTTATTTATTTTTATTGCTGTGGCGATTGCTTTGGGGTTCTTCTTCAAGAATTCCTTGCCTAGGCCGATGTCTGAAAGGGTCTTCCCAACATCTTCTTTTAGAATTGTTAAGATTTCATGCCTTATATTTAAGTCTGTTATCCATCTTGAATTGATTTTTGTGAGAGGCGAGAGGTGGGGGTCCAGTTTCATTCTTCTGCATGTAGCTGTCCAGTTTTCCCAGCACCATTTATTGAAAAGAGATTCTTTTCCCCAGTGTATGTTTTTGTCAGCTTCGTCAAAGATAATTGATGTTTTTAATTTCACTTGCATGGGAGCTATGCAGAAAGAAGTGAAAACCCAAAGAAGTGGTTAGACCTGGGGGGCTTATATGCCATTTTCACAGTAAGCGTTGTTCTCCTCATACTGGTAAGGGAGAGGGGAACATCTTTATAAATGGAAATTTATGTCACATTTACAAAGAAATTTATGCCCTGCTTGTAGGCAGAAAAGGAAAGAGCAGAGATTGCTTCTGTCTTCTGCTTCTCTTTTGCCTTCAGATCAAAATAATCCTTATGCCAAAGTGGCATATTTTAAGAATGAATTGTGTATGTCAGACTTTTGTATTTGACAGTGTTTCTCAGTCTTCTTAAATTCCTGCCCCTTTTGGATAAACATAGAATTTAAATGCCGTTATTTAGATGTTATATGAAGTTTTTAAAATGTGTAAATTGATAGTTTTAAAAATAATACTAGTAATCGTAAAATAAAGAAATTTAAACATATTGTATCTTTAACGATATATCAGGTGATTAAGTAAAAAAAAAATCAAGTGACTATTAAGGCTTTCCGTAAACTTTTGTATCCAATCTTATGAAGTCTAAGCACAGCAGGGTCAGTTTCAGTATTGAACTCTCAATGCTTTAGTTTCAGACACTGCTTGCCAAATACTCCTTACACACTGCATATTTTTAGTAGTACTTGTTTTCGATAGGTTTGTCTGTCACTCCTTGTGACAAATTTATATGATAATCATATAGTGAATTAGATAACAAAGGAATAATTTGGTGCCTGAATTATTCAGGTGATTGCCATTCTGTGTATGTTACAACAGAGATCATCAAACATATGTTCTAGATCAGCCATGTCCAATAGAAATATAATACAAGCCATATATGTAATTTTAAATTGTCTAGTAGCCATAGTAAAGAAAAAAGCAGGAGTAGTTGAAATTAATTTTAATAATATATTTAACCCAATTTCTTCAAAATATTTCAACATGTAATCAGCGTAAAAATTATTGAGATATTTTGCTTTCTTAGAACAAAAGTCTTTGAAATATGCTTTGTCTTTTGCACTTACAGCATATCACATTTAAAACTAACCACATTTCAAGTGCTCAGTAGTTATGTGTGGCTCGTGGCTACCATATTGGTCAACACAGCTCTGTCTCATGCAGCTAATCTGTAAGGTCAGATAAAATCAAGAAAAGAGATGTCTTCATTATATTGTGAAAACATGTTATGCTGGTTAGACCCATTCAACTTTTTTTGGGTCATTTGTAATGTTTATATGTTTGTCTCTACTTTCTGATCACTTAAATGAAATTAAGTGGCAAACAAACAAAAAATAAAACAATGCTATTTGAAGCAAATATGCTCTCTGGATTATTATGAAAGTAACAGTTGGTTTATGATTTTCATATTAACATTTAGTCCTTGGAGTACCATTGCAAAATACAGTTAATGAATGTAGGTAAATAGTAGATGAGTTAATTAAGAGACAAATAGTCATGTTTATTGAGAAAATAAGACGTTTTAAAATGTTTTCAGAGACAAAATGCCAATTATCAAGATGGCCCTAATGAATCTCACAGAATTACATGTGGTAACTAAATAGTGTAGCTTGTTACATTATCTGAGAATTACTATTAATAATTAGGGGATTGAATTGGTCCATGCTTATTTATCTTATATGGCTAGGATTCATGTTCAGATAGGTTCATAATAATTTGAATTTTTTTATGCAATTTTCCCTTATCTGAACTACTTGGAATCTTGCCAACAAGATGTAAATTGTCTTTCTGGCTAACTCTCTTTAGTGTATTCTCAGCAATTTAGGCTATCAGTGACTGACAAGCTTATCAGCGGATTTAGACAGTGACATCTCTTTGCTGTCAGAGGAATACAGATTTTCTCCAGCATTCCTTAGTATGTATTATGAAAAACACTGCTTTTATTATTGTGGACAAATTTTATTTTCTTCTTGGGTCCATACATGTTCAATTAACAGAAGATCCAAAGGTAAATTTGTTTTGGTTTAGAATGGAGCTAAATAAGAGGATCATGTCAGACTTTATATTTTTTAGATATATTCCCTTCCATACATGTAGACTTTATTTCATTTTGGAGCTTGCAGGAATGTTATTGATTGTACTAGGATTTTTAATTTATCTGACAGATGATTAGTTGATACTTATTTAAAGTATTTTTGGTCTTCCCTTATATTTAATTTGACCTTATTAAGATTATCTTCCATAAATAAATTTTTTCACGTGGGTATAGCAATCAAAGTCTTATTTAGTATTAGCTAAATAAATAGTAACACTATACCTTGCCTCATGTATTGGCCATAATGGGTGCTTTATGAATATGGTACTTGTTTAGAGTGATCAGACATGAGGGGTCTTTAGTTCTGAAAGATTTTTAGCACTAAAATAATTCTTGCTTTCAAATGTTTATGTTCCCTGGGATTCTAACCTCGGTTCTCTTATTAATCTGTACCTTCTTCTTGATGGATCTTCTTTATCTTCAAAAATTTAGAGACCAGTGATTCCCTACTTTTATATCTTGTATGTCCAAGTTCTTCTTAGATCCACATGTGTAATTGATTCATTCTTTCAGCAAATATTTATTGAATGCCTACTCTGGGCCAGCCACTATTTTTGGTGCTGGGGATATAGCACTGAGAGAAAAAGGAAACAACAGCTACAACAAAAATTCCTACCTTCGTGAAATTAAAATTCTACTATTTCCTATTTTCTAGAGGCACATCAAACTCACTGTGTCTAAAAGGAATACATTTCCACCCCTTCCTCTAAAAACTCACGATATTTCTTTTTCTGCTGTTATTTCAGGAATAATGTCCAGACATTTCTAGTTTCCCAGATTAAAAACTTTGGGAGAGTCAACCTGTATTGCTGTCATTCACTGGTTCCTCCTGACCCCAACTCAGGTCATTGAGTCCTTTCAATTCCCTCTAATGAATGAGTCTGTATGCCCGCTCTTTTTTCTTGTCATTGCCTTAATCTAGGCTCTCTAATCTAAGCCCAAGACCTGCTTGTACTATCATTAGTTCTTGTCTCTCTTTGGTGAGTTATTTACCCTATTGCCAGAATTATTTTTCCAGAAAATAAAATTTTAGTGATTCTTACCCTCCAATTTCCCTCCCCAGTATCTCTGCAGTCTCCACCATACTTGCAGGGACAAGTTCCAGTGAGGCCGTGGAAACATTGCTTATCTACCTCCTGTGGTTCTGCAGCCAAGTACTACAGCCTCATGGTCGTTAAGTTCTCTGGGTTCATTATGGTTTCATTGCCTTAGCAGATGTCTTTCCCTTAACAAAAAATGCCTTTCCCTTTCCTGCCTCTCCCCGATACTCTCCTAATCTGCTCATCCTTCAAAATGATTCATGTGTCACATCTCTTCTAAATTCTTCCTGACTCTTGCTCACAGTATTGGATTTCTCTGTACTCAAAACTTAGCCCCTCACATTGAACTATAATTATTAATGCTTACTGTTTTTCACAAAATTGCAGAAATTAGGTACCTGTCCTCCTTCTTTGCCATTTGCTTCAGTGACAGTGGCAGATAAAAACTTTTTGGGGGCCCAAAGTTTATAGAATTTGAGGTGGTCCACTTAAATAAAAATAACATGTTATTAAAATTATGAATACAAAATTAGGTATGAAGATACTTATTTATTTGAACGAGAGTGGAAGGATTCTGTGCAAGTGTCTTCCTGTGCCTCATGCCTACAAATATGTAAGTGCTCAGTCAACACTTGTTAAAAGTCGCAGTGTTTTTTTGGAATGTGTTATACATATTGATATCTATATATGTGTGTTCTGTGTATCAATATCTAGATCTATATCATTTTTTTGCTGTTGATTTTCTTAAAATTAGGAAACAATATCAGTTAGCCATTCTGATGCTAATATTGTTAATAATAATAATGTCTAATGCTTCCATACCACTTTTCATTTTCTGAACACTTTTGCATACTTTATCTTAATGGGATTCTGACAATTGGGTAGCAGGAAAGTGACTCAGACTTAATGTGTCTTACTGTGTTTAGTTACTTGGTGAGTGAAAGAAAATAGAGTTGAAGTTCTTTCTTTGAGATCCAATTTCACTTTGGTGGGGAAAATGACTCAGTTCTTCCTGTGCATCTGTAACCTCAGTCAACACCATCCCGCTCTACCTCCCATCAGCCTGGTAAATGCTAAGGAATTTTCTGGGAGTTTTCTAAATCATCTTGCTGCCACTCCATCTTTACGTCTCTTCTCCCTTTTAGCTTCTTCACCTCATTATTTCTTCTTCCTTTCCTCCCCGATTTGTTTATCTGACTCTTGCCCTACATCAATCTATTCTTCTTCATCTGTCTTTTCTGATAGATAATGTAATACTTTTAAATGTCAGTACTTTGAGCTCAATTTTGGAGTTTACAATTCTCAGGTTCATTTTTGCTTCTCTGAAGTACTGTGGGGTGTACTTTTTGGGATCCTTAATAGTACAAATAGTTCATATAATTTTCAGCAATGGAAAAGGAAATGTAAAGCTGTGTGCTTTACTGCATAGGCGAGACATGGTGTAATTTGCAATTCCCAACCCAGAAATGATCGATGTTGATTTGTGTTAAGGAGTTACTGATTTAGTAAGCTTGCTTAATCTGATAACTGTTGGAAACAGTAAAAATTGAGATATTAGTGTATAGACACTAATAAAATACAATATAAAATATCAATAACTTTTGTATGCTTATTACTTTCAGGCATTTTGTATATGTTATTGCTAATGTGTACTTTACAAAGAGGAAAGAGCAGTTCACAGAAGTTAAACAATTTATCCAGAATCTCACAACTTGTAGAATGATAGAATGCTTTTTAAAGCTGGGTGTAGTAACTCACACCTGTAATCTCAGCATTTTGGGAAGCTGAGGTGGAAGGATCACTTGAGGCCAAGGTGTTTAAGACCAACCTAGGCAACATAGTGAGACCCTGTCTCTACAAAAAAAACAAAAACAAAAAAAAGAACCAAAAATTAGCTGGATGTGGTAGCAGGAGCCTGTAGTCCCAGCTACTTGGGAGGCTGAGGTAGGAGGATCTCTTGAACCCAGGAGTTAGAGGCTACAGTGAGGTATGATCCTGCCACTACACTCCAACCTGGGCAATAGAGCAAGACCCTGCCTCAAAAAAAAAAAAAATCAAAAAACCAGCAAAACAGTTTCATGAATATAGGGGAAAAAGCTATCTTTTTGAGCCTCAATTTTATTATCTGAAAATGGGGGTATCTAATATGATCTAATATGAAGTTATTGGTAGGATTAAAGGAAATATGTGTGTGGAAAGCATATATGCTTTAAGAAAACAGGGCTATATAAAAACTGTTTCATAAACAGTTCCATATCAAACAGTAAAACCGATACCAATTTCATTGCCTAAAAAATTCACTTATGGAGACTATTCTCTGGGAAAATCATTATTATAGTCGATGCAAGAGCAATCAATTCTTAAATGTAATTTTATTATTAGTTATTTAATAGCATTTTTAAAAAAGCCCCAAATAACATATTATTGCTTTAATTTGTGTATTGCAACCAAGCCTACATTTTAGACATTCCAATGATGAATATATATTTTGGAGTTTTGCCTTTTGACGGGAGTATTTGGTGGTGGATTTGTGCTTGAGGAATAAGGTTGCTTTTTTAAATCAGCAAAATGGCAAAGTTTAAACAGTTTGTAACTTTGGGAATCTGGTCAGGGTGAACATCCAGTCTGATTGAGTGAGCCTTTTAAACTTTCTTCATTCTTAATTCCTTCTTCCTTCTTCTCCCTTTCTGCCCCCAAATCCTCTTGTAGCTAAATGAGATTACTTTTGGCTGAAACTGTTCAGATAATTGTAGATGTTATTATGTAGACTTTTCAGTATCCCACGTAATAATGGCTACAGAAATCTGATTGCTTAATAGAAGGTCTGGGTTAGGTGACTTTGAGAAGGTTAGTAATCTTCATTGACCCTCTACTTCTACATTTGTATAATAAAATGTAGTATTAACAAATTATGTGTTTGGAAACAGTAAAAGCTTACAAAACTTTTTTACGTCTTTTAATAAGAATTGATAATTGAAAACAATGTTGATTTCTTCTGCCAGCCAAATTTAAGGATTCTGAATTGCTCCATGAAAAAGTATTGTAAAGAATGGGCTCAAAGAGTGTTGTAAAGAGTGTTTGCTCACAAGCCCTTCTCAGTACATGCACAGTAATGCTAATTCTCTATGCTGAGTTGGAACTAAACCAACAGGGAGTGCAAACCACTAGTCACCACAAGCATAGTGTAGGAAATAAAAACTGCCACATTAAATATTACTCCAGTATTCTGTTTTCTTCCCAGAGGACTTCAGATCAGAAATTTGAGCCTTCCCTTTCTTGAGTAAAGTTTGTAAACTTTCTCTTTGTTCTTATCTAAATTCTTCAAAGGGAAATTATAAAAGCCACAAACTGAATTTAGGAGGCACTGATTGATGGGGAAGGATAAAAATATCTAATTATGTGTAGTACATATAGCTCAGTGATATCTATGTAGGCGATATGATAGACGACACTCTTCATAATTTTTGTAGAAAAGATTCCAGAACAGGAGAAGCAATTTGGAACAATAATAGGACCAATGATGGAAGTAGAGTTATTTTAAGAGTTAGGGGGAAAACCCTAGAAAATGACCTTGAGAGAATAATGTAAACTTGAAGTTGGATGGGGAGAGAAGTTGAAGCAGGATGGTTGTAATATTCTGGTCCCCCTCCTGCCTCCCATTTCCACACTTTTGTTGTATTAGAAATATTGTCTCTATTCACTATCCTGTATGCTTTACCCCCAGGAGTCACTCAGTCACAACTGACAAGCCATGTATTCTTTTGCTCCAGTAGCATCATGGAGATCTCAAACTCAATGAAAATCCTGTCTGAGAGGGCAGCTGAGAAATGACAGTCATTTTCTGTACTGTCACCTCCTCCTGCAGTTGGTAAGTCCTAGCAGAGACCAGCTGCCAGCTGTGTTTCTGGGTCCCATGGGTAAGTACCCATGTTTTTATAAGTACCAAGAACACAGTGTACTTGGGCTCATTGGAGGATTGCCTCCTTCCAGGCAGGCAAAAGGGCAGGAGGTAGGAGCCTGAAGTAATTTCTCTGGAGAATTCATTGCCAGCATAGAAATTGCACTGGAGAATTCTGTGGCATAAAGTTAATGCTTCTGCATGTTTTAAGTTTCCCCCAGGAAAATAGCATGGCTGAAACAAGTGCTGTATGGGCAGCTAGCTTTCTCTGGATTACAGCATTGACACATTGTCATTCACCTGGAAGGGCAGCCCTTGAAGGAATCGCCCTGCCTGGTTCTGTCCAAGAAATATGCCTGGCATGTTGCATCTTGGTTCTTACCACTGAAAATGTGGGCAGCAAACAGAGGCAAACTGCCCAACAACCTAAATTCCTTGAGTTTAACTAGGGATGAGAGAACAGAAGAGGCTAAATCTTAATTCTCAGAGCACTTAAATCTTTTCCCTGACTCACCAGGTTTGGTGTGAGTTTTAGAGTTTGAGAAGTCTAAGATCAAGGTCTGAGAGTGACTGGGTTTGGCTTCTGGTGACGACTCTCTTCCTGGCTTGCAGACAGCTGCCTTCTCCCTGTGCCCTCACATGGCCTTTCTGCAGTGCTTGTTCTATATATATGTGAAAGAGACAGAGAGAGAGAGAGAGAGAGAGAGAGAGAGAGAGAGAGAGAGAGAGACAGAGAGAGAGAGAGAGAGAGAGAGAGATTTTTCTCTCTATTTGTTTTCTACTAGATTAATTCTGTTGAATTAGGACCCCGGCCTTATGATCCCATTTAACCTGAATAGTTTTCTAAAAGATTCCAGAATCATTCACATTAGGGATTAGGGCCTCAACATAGGAATTTTGGGGCAACACATTTCAGTCCGGAGCAATATAAGGTCCTATATCATAAGGTCCTATTACTCAGCCATTCAAACTCTTGATCAGAAAGATATTTCTAGATATAACCTGACCATTCCTTTTAGTTTTATAATCCAATCAATAACTCAAGCAGGAAAGATGGGATCCATCCTAGACTCGTCTTCCTTACCTCCACATTACTAGCTTATGTTGCTTATAGCTCTTAATTAATTCTTGAATCTGTCTTCCATTTTTATTTATTTTCACTTTCATCTTTATTTTTGAAAATGCCTCTTACTTGATCTCCTTATTCCCAGTTTCTCTTGATTTTTGTGTGTTTTCCACACTATCACCAGAGAGATTTTTCCAAAACACAATCTGACCATACCACTCATTTTGCCAAAATAAATTGCAAATTAAATCTAAACTCTTTAAGAATGGTATGCAGGGCCCTCAATAATTTGGCTTTTACTCACATCCCCAGTCTTATCACCTCTGTCTTTCCTTTTCCCTCAGCCTCAATCCAGGTACTGTATAAGGAACTACTTGCACTGCTCAAAAGGTACTATGCGCTTCTGCCTTTATGTGGCGAGCTCTTTCATTACACCGTCGCTTTGACTAGTTCCTACCTATTATTTAGGACCGTGCAGGGATCTGTGACTCCAGGAAGCTTTTTCTGACTCCTCTGTTTGGATTTGGTATCCTCTTTTATGTTCCTATATTTTAATTGTCTGTTTACTTCTTTTTCTTTCATTCCCTTGCATGTGAGCTCCCAGACAGTGTCCTCATTTCTCTCCAGTTCCGCCACCCTACCACGTACCAGTCATGTAGGCGCCCTGTGTATGTTTGCTGAATCAGTAAATTACAGAATTTCAGTTCTTTTCAAACCCCTTGACCTCCTCTGCACTTTCACTTTATTTAGATAGGTAAGTTATCTTATGGTTTTATAAAGGAACTATAGGAATATCAGTCAACATTTGAAGTAGGTTGTAAAGGTTCTTGATATTTGGTTTTCTTTGACTTTGGGAACAAAATAGAATTAATATATTTTATTATTGAAGAAATTTGGGAAGATTTATGCATGTCAACTTGAAAATAAAAATTGTGTTCATGAATGCATTTTTGATCAAAGCCTATAAAAGTGAGGGAGAAGTTCAGGAGAACAGATGCTAAGAAAAGGCTGAGTGTTTTCTGTTGGATGACTGTATGATGTTGCTGAGTGCTGTGACGTTTCTATGCTTTTGGAGCAATAGTTCAGTGATGTTTCCCCAAAGTAGGAATTATGACTGAAAGTGCTGTCATGGACAGTTGAATTCACAACAATCTACCTGTAACTGACTACAACCACACCTTTGTCTGCTAACTTCAGGTAGTGCTAAGGCAGTTATGAATGAAACAAATGCTAAATTTAAATGCAATAACAGATGCTGAGCAACTTTGACAAGCTGCGAGCCATTGCAGCAAGCTCTTTTAATGCTGTATTCCTTTTTCAGTCAGAATTGTTTAAGATAACTAGAAAATTGTATGCATTTAGGGCAGTTTCTCTTCATAGAGTTATTTTTAGCATAAAACATATTTTCGCTTGTTGGTTGCCATATCATCTGCACCAGACAGAATGATTCATTTTATGTTTCCAACACTGATTCTCTACTACATAAAAGCTGTGCCTACACTTTACTAGTACAACTTGTTGAAAAGTAAAGTGATTAGTCAATTAATCAGTTCTTGTTTCTAAATAACCCCAAATATTCTGTTTGATTTTTATTCCTTGCTGACACTAGTGTTATCAAACAGTTGTTGGGAAATCATATGGTCACAGGTAAAATCTTTAGAGATTTATTAAGGATTTGGCAACTCTGTCATTATATTAAAGTTTTACCAGAAGACTGAAGCCCTTAAATTAAAAATGATTTTGTAAATTTAATTTTTTTCTAGGCTAATACATACATAGTAGGGTTGCCAGATAAAATAACAGATGCCCAGTTACATTTGAATTGCAGATAAATAACAGATTAGTTTTTAGGATAAATGTGTCCCAAGTATTACATGGGACATACACTAAACAATTGTTCATTTATCTGAAATTCAAATTTAACTAGGCATCCTGTATTTTTATTTGATAAATATGGCAAGCCTATATTTAGATATAAAATTACAAAAACACTAAAGAAATGCAGTGCAAAGTAAGTTTCTCTCATTTTCTTCAGCCCTGCCATATCCTGTTACTAGTGTCTTTGAAAAACTTGCAGAAAATCTGTGGTTTTATAAACCTGTAGGGGGACTTTATACAAATAGTAGCAACAGAATACATTGTTGTCCTCCTCCTCCTCCTTTTTTAAAATGAAATTTGACAATATATTTCCTTGTTGTGATTTTTGCAAGACAATAAGGAAAATGCAGTATAGTATGATGGAGTTTAGGCTTTGACCTCAGGCACAGTAGGGTTCAAATCCAAGTTCTCCACTCACTAGCTGGGTGACCTTGAATAAGACCTCAACCTCTTTTTCTCTGTTGTGTTATCTGGAAGATAGAAGAATGTACCAGGTACTGAAAGATACTCTGGGGAGCAAGATAGTCAGAGTCCTCACTCATGTTATGTTACATGTGTAAACTGTTCTTGCCCAGTGCTATGGTGCCTAACAAATACTGAATTCATTAGCCATTATTGATATGTCTTATAGTTCTGAGTGCCAAGCCTACTGAAAAAGATTTTAGGTTCAGTTATAACCAAATGGTGATATGGCTACAAGCAGAATACATGAATAACAGCTCGAGGGAAACTAATATTTTCCGTACAATTTGAATACATTTGTTCCCCCCAACCCCAGAACATGTGGGATACATTCCAGGACCTCCAGTAGGTGCCCGAAACCATGATACTAACTCAATCCTGTATATACAGACATCCTTTGTTTTATTGCACTTCCTTTTATTGTGCCTCACAGATACTACAGTTGTACAAATTGAAGGTTTGTGGCAACCCTGCATCGAGCAAGTCTGTTGGTGCCATTTTTCCAAAAGCATGTGTTCACATTGTGTCTCTGTGTCACATTTTGGTAATTCTCACAATTTCAAGTTTTTCATTATTATTATAACTATTACGGTGATCTCCAATGAGTGATCTTTGGTGTTATGATTCTAATTGTTATTGGGCAACACAAACCATACCCGTGTGGCAAACTTAATTGATAAATGTGTGTGTTCTGACTACCCCAACAAATGTTCTCCTCTCTCCCTTTCTTCAGGCCTCCCTATTTCTTGAGACATGACAATATTGAAATCAGGCCAGTTAATAACCCTACGATGGCCTCTAAGTGTTCAAGTTAAAGTAAGAGTCACACTTTGCTGACTGTCAATCAAAAGTTAGAAATGATTAAGCTTAATGAGGAAGACATGTCTAAAGCTGAGATAGGCTAAAAGCTAAGCCTCTTGTGTCAAGTAGCTAAGTTGTGAATGCAAAGGAAAAGTTCTTAAAGGAAATTAAAAGTACTACTCCAGTGAACACATGAATGATCAGAAAGCAGAGTAGCCTTATTGCTGCTGATAGGAAGAAAGTTGTAGTGGTTGGGATAGAAGATCCAACCAGCGGCAACATTCCCTTAAGTCAATGCCTAATCCAGAGCAAGGCCCTAAATCTCTTCAATTCTATGAAGGCTGAGAGAGGCGAGGACACTGCAAAAGAAGAGTTTGAAGCTGGCGGAAGTTGGTTCATGAAGTTTAAGGAAGGAAGCCGATTCTATGACATGAAAGTATAAAGTGGAGCAGCAAGTGCTGATATAGAGGCTGCAATAAGTTATCCAGAAGATCTAGCTGAGATAATTGAAGAAGGTGGCTACACTAAATATCAGATATTCAATGTAGACTAAACAGCCATATATTAGAAGATATCATCTAGGACTTTTATAGCTAAAGAGGAAAAGTCAATGCCTGGATTCAAAGCTTCAAAAGAAAGGCTGACTCTCTTGTTAGGGGCTAATGCAGCTGGTGACTTGAAGTTGAAGCCAATGTTTATTTACCATTCCAAAAATCCTAAGGCTTTTAAGAATTATGCTATATCTACTCTTTCTGTGCTCTATAAATAGAACAACAAAGCCTAGATGACAGCACAAATATTTACAACATGGTTTACTGAATATTTTAATCCCATGTTTGAGACCTACTCATCAAGAAAAAATTCCATTCAAACCGTATTACTATATGTACCTATATGTACAAGGAAATTGATGTTTTCATGCCTGCTAACACAGTATACATTCTGCAGCCCATGAATCAACTCACAATTTTGACATTCAAGCCTTACTATTTAAGAAATATTATATACATTACATAAGGCTATAGATGCCTTAGATAGAGATTCCTCTGATGAATCTGGGAAGAGTCAATGCAAAACCTTTTGAAAAGGATTCACTATTCTAGATACGATTAAGAACATTCTTGATTTATGGGAGGGGATCAAAATAACAACATTAATAGAAGTTTCCAATTTTTGAAAGAAATTCTACTGTTGATAAAATGCTATCGAACAACATTGTATGCTACAGAGAAATCTTTCACAAAAGGATGAGTCAATTAATGCAACAAACTTTATTGTTACTTTATTTTAAGAAATTGCCGCAGCCATCCCAGCATCCATCAACTACCACCCTGATCAGTTAACAGTCAGCAACGTGGGGGCAAGACCCTCCACCAACCAGCAAAAAGATTAAGACTTGTTGAAGACTCAGGTGATTGTTTGCATTTTTTAGCAATGAAGTATTTTTTGATTAAGGTATATATGTTGCTTTTTTAGATACAGTGCTATTGCACACTTAATACACTACAATATGGTGTAAATATATCTCTTATATGATTTTTGTGACTGTTGTGATATTTGCTTTATTGTGGTAGTCTGGAACTGAACCCAAAATATCTCTGAAGTATGCCTGTACTGTTTGTTCTTAAACAAACATATATGCGATAAAGCTTAAGTTATAAATTAGACACAGTAAGGTATTAACAACAATAATTAATAATATAGAACAATTATAATAATATACTTTGTATTTTTAACTCTCATTCTGTTGAGGGATTTAGTAACTTGAAATGTAACAGCCATCTTTTTGAATATACTTTGAATATTAATATAGAGAGTCTTACATTTTATTAAGGATTCTTCTTAAAATCTTGAATTTTAAGAGTGATTGTTTAAACATATATGAACATTATGTAAATGGTGAATATTACCAATCTTTCTTCATAGACTTACCAGTGATTTCTAAAATGCATAATTCTAACTTGTTCATACCTTCTGTGGACAGTTAGCTAATTCGAATGCCTATAGCAGTCTATTCCATATCAGACTTTGTTCACTTGGGTCCCTATTTCTTCCTTTAGTTTCATCTTATGTAGGGCACAGGCCGTGTGGCAATTTTGAACATTGGAACAGGAAAGGGAATCGTAACATAAATCTTCCTCCTATCAAGAGGCAGCATGCTGTAGAAATTAAATTGTGGACTCTGGAGCTAGACTGCCTTGTGTTCAAATCCTGGCTCCATCACTTACTATTGGTCTGACCTTAGACAAGTTGCTTATCTTTTCTGTGCCTTTGTTTCCTCATTTGTAAAGTGAGTAGATTGTGTGAGAGTTAAAGGACTTACTTGGATAGATGTTTCTAGTAGTGCTGCGCATGTGGTAGATGCTGTGTGTTTGCTGTTACTGTTGCTGTTTCTGCCCCAGTATTAGTGTCTCCTTGTTATCATATCCACAGCTTCCTTCTTCTCCTATTGCCCCTGGGATTTGTTGTCATCACGGGCAGCATGAATTGCCAAGAAAAAACCATAAGCACCTGGCATTCTTCTGACAGGTTGGATCTTCTTTGTTGTACCCATTGGCTCTGACCTACTGTTGTCACCCAGGTATCCTTAGATTTCCAAATAGTGTGGAGATGGGCAAAAAGGGCAGGGTGGTGGTGGGGTGGCAGAAGGTTGTCGAGGAGAATTCATGGCTGCAATTTGAAGAGAGTAGACTTAATCTCTCCATCTCAGAAGTTCTGTGATTACAATGAGTTTGTTTATAATTAGAACTGAATCCTTGGTATAGTACTATAAGGCATAAAAAGGAACTTTTTATTTTGTGGCAATTCTTGTCTCTTTGTTAGGGTTGTTAATGGTAAAATACCCTGACAACCTCAAAAAAACTGTACATTTATTTTAGGAACATCAGAATAGAGAAAAGAAAATGTGAAACTGTAATTTTTTTTTTTTTTTTAATCACTGAAGTACAGGGGAGCAGAGCTCTCATCTGGGAGCTACTGTCAGTGACTTGTAGCTGAATTGGCTTTTTTTTTTTTTATGTAACATTTATAAGAGTTTCTTGGGGGAAGAAAAAGTAATTCTATTTCAGAATAACTGACTCGTAGTTAAACTTTTGGACAACAATGTTTTTCTCAGCTGGGAACTGCCTACTCTGTACTTTCTCTGCAGACTCCTCATAAATCAATGAGCTTCTAAATCCACAGGTTTCCCCGCCCCCCATCATGAGTACTGCCTGTCTTTGTGAATCAGTGTTTCATAGGGGAAAGAGGATAGAGCTAAAATTTTTTATGCATACCAAGCACTCATGTGTGTAATTTTATCCTTTCATTCATTTGTAAACAGAGATCCAGATTCAGAAAAGATAAGTGACTTAACAAGGGCATATTGCTAGTAAGTGGTCAAATTGAAATTTAAATTCAGGTCATCAGACTCTCAAATCTGTGTTTTTTCATTGTTATCATGCTTCCTCCTAAGCCATTTAGTTAAATACACCTTTGTAGACCTGGGCTTCCTTATATTGGTATATCTTTACATTTATTTTTTAATTGTCAGATATTAATTTTTTTTGAGGATGGATACCTAATAGTAGGCTGTTTTATGAAAGAGTATTATATTTTCCTTGTAAATAAGAATAAAAAATATTACCAATTTATTTTTCAGATGTCCCTGTGTTAGGCCTCATGAAACCAGGCAGTGTCTGGCATTGAATGCCTATCTATATGGACTCAACATTAATCCTGAACACACATTTCATAGTTATGAATTATGCTGTGAGCTGGAAATTGGGATACTTTATTTATCTCACTTAGCACAATATACCCAATGACTAAGTTTATTTTCTAGGAAACTGAGGTTGAGATGATAGGCTCCTTGTTAAAGGCCACACTACTATTTAAGTTTCAATTCCAGGTCAGAGCCAGTGCCCTCTTTTCTTGACACCAGGGGACTTTTTAAAACAAGTGCCAGAAGTTGAGCAATTCGACATTTAAAATGGAGTTGATGTTTTAAATAGTGTATTCTAAATTGGGATAAAGAAAGTCAATAAGTACCGTTCTCTGTTATTACACAGAGCTAATTGCAGGCATTGATGTTCTGTGCATCTGCTCCTCTACATCACATGCTTCCTTTTTTGCCAAACGTATTCTGTGTTAAAGAGGTAACAGGGCAACTTGTTCTTTCTCAGAGAAATACCCTGTTTCACCTTTCAGGTGAAGATTGAGAATGTCTTGGAAGATTCCTTTTCTTCATTGAAGGAATGACTGACTGACTTCCTGATGACTTAGGGTTTTCTGTGAGGCAAAAAGGATAGATGGAACTAGGGTGATACTTGTGCAGAATTGTTGGTAAAAAGTTTGAAGATGGGTTACTGCTGTGGATGTTGGCAGTGCAGATCTGTATCGAATACTTCAAAGAGTCTAGTTAAGATTGTTGTAGAAAGATGAGATCTTTGTGGATTGAAGGAGTTGAGAAGATTCTTTTGAACAGTAAAGAGAACATTATAGTCAGGAGGATGTTTTGAAAATCTTTGAAAAACCTAATACTGTACTTTCTTTGATTCAATTTTTCATCCATGATTTAAAGTATTATCTTCTAGAAGTTCACATGATAGTTGTATGTAACAATCCATTTCTGATTGGTATGTGTGTTTGTCTCCCCAGTTAAGACTGAGAGCCTTTGAGGGTAGGATCTCATATTCTACATTTTATATTTTTGGCCACAGAATTTCTTATGCAGAGTCAAGTAAGCTCCTTATTCTGTGGTTAAGGATCTGTAAGTGAATCCAAGATTATAGCATTCCGCATTGAGAAACTCTTAAGGAAATATGTTGGAAACTTCTACTGTCTTATTGGGGACATTTCTGAAGTGTCTAAGTGGGACAAAATGGAATAATGAAGAAGCCAGCATTAGGGTACCTTGAGTGGAGCAGTGTTGACTACAAATCCTAATAAAGATTTTTAACTTAAAAAAAAACAAACAGAATTTATGCCTTTTATCTTATTATGCAAGTATTAGAGGCAAATACATATAAAATAATTTTGAATAAGTTTTAAAATGATTCCTTTTTTGCCTGTGAAGAGAACTATCTTAAGTTAAATCAGCAAGATTTTAATGGTCAAAAGAATTATAGTAGTATCAAGTACTTTTTAGAGTATTTAGTTTTAAAATACTATTGTAAAGTTCTGAAAAACATAACCATTTCATTTTATTTCTTTTCTCCTCAGAGTTCCTCTTCAATTGCTGTTTTTAATCATTGTAGAGAAAAACACTGAACTTTGAAAAAATGTTGGAAACCATTGGTAAGACTTATTCCTTTCTGCTTACCTTTATAAGAATTGAAACTCCTTCCATTGGGATCTTTGATATATTATGTTATAATATAATATTTTCTACATGGAAATATTCTGTCTATAATAACTTAGATTTTAAAAGTCTTTACCACTAGCATTGTACTAGGGTTATATGTTTCTGTATTGGGACAGTTGCATCTGAAGTATATAAAAAACACATCATTTGTAAGCAAAAGTTAAAACATATGAGATATTCTTCTAATTATGGATTTTTAATAAAGCTTAATATAAGCCCAATTATGATTTATGAACTCAATTCTGGTTAATTTTTGTTTCTGGATAACACCTGAAAGTTTAACAGTATTTTTAATAGTATTTTTAATACTGACAGTAGATTATTACTTTTATTTGTGGCAGGTCAAGAACTACAGAGTTCTTGCTCTTAATTGATAAAAAGAACAATAATACTTAGGCTGACAAACTTCATTTAAGGCAGTTTAATTTCTACTTGAGAAAATCTAGATTGAAATATCCAAATTTCCTAGACTCATGTGTTCATCTTTTTACCCCACTAACTCTTTAGAGAAACCAGTTTGCAGAACTATTATATTTATCGGTGTATCAGGTATGTTCCATACCTACAGTCATCTGGCAGTCCAGTCCCTTACCTGTTCCTGGTAACTCTTTGGGTGGGACTAATGGAAAGTGTCTGAATTTCACTCTGGCACCTTGATGATTATGGCTGATACCTTTGCAGCTTAGGGTTATGAGGCGTAGGGTGAGAGTCAGTGGCAGTGAAGGGAGAAGGAGCTGTTTTGTGATCATGGAGATTGTTACTGTGATTTTTTTTCATTTTTTCCTGGCACTCTGCTGGTAATGAAAATTCATGGCTGTCCATTTCATTCATTCTCCATATTAAATTCAGGAGGCATACTGTAAAGACTACTAGTCCACATAGGAATGTTCCTTATAAAAAAGTAGAAAGGAAAAGGGACATAGAATGATTTAAACCCTTATTTTTTCTAGTCTTTTTTATCTATAACTGAGTTGCATACCTTCCAATAATTGACATGGGAATTAACATTAGATTTGTATTCTGAGATAACATGGGAAATATGACCCAGCATAAAATTCTCATGTGTATTTTTATCATTATTTGCTTTTAAAATTATGCATATGAATAAATATTGTTCATGTCAATTTGTGTGTATGTGAACTCATGATCAACATCAATTTGTGTTTTAATTACCCCTTTTTTGTGCAATTTCAGCTTTGATGCTATAGAAAGTATCTCTGGTGATGATTCCCGCTTTTTTTTATTTGCCCCACACCCTTTTAGTCCCTTAATTTTTTTTAATTACTGTGATGTGACAAATATATTTTAATAGATACATTTATTACCACCATGAATCTATTAGGACATGTACCTGAATAATCTCCATTTAAAAAAAAAAGTTTGGCTTCATTTAGAAAGTATAAGTGTACATGTGTATTTATATGTATGTGTTTCAGGGAGATATTTTTAACTATTATTTGTGGTAGTTCCATTGTCTGATGGAAGTATGCAGATAAGATGCAAGGACTATTAGGACGCACTTATTCAAAATATTTACTTTTGCAACTTTGTCCCTGATTCATAAAGTACTCAATAATTATTTGAATTAGATTGGTTTGAAGCATATGTAAGTATGCCGTTTGCTATTCAATTTTGGGGAAGGACATTTAAAATATTAAAACTTACTCTATTTTATATTTTTTGTACCTTTGTATTAAAAAACTTACCTTTTTTTTTACAATTTTTTATTGAATTAAAAAGAGACAATTTTGTATACTTGAAAAGAATAGTTTTAGGATTTCTACAAGATGGAGTCCTCATAGGCTGGACATGTGTCCTTTGAATCCCATTATTGACTAATGCTGCTCTTTGGTATAGACAAAAATCGGGCCCTACAGGCAGCAGAGCGCTTGCAAACCAAGCTGCGTGAACGTGGGGATGTAGCAAATGAAGACAAACTGAGCCTTCTGAAGTCAGTCCTGCAGAGTCCTCTCTTCAGTCAGATTCTGAACCTTCAGACTTCTGTACAGCAGCTGAAAGACCAGGTAGGGCATTATGCATCCAAGCAGGCATTCACGGCATGACATAGATCTCGTGAAAGACTTGCATTTTTCTGAAAGGCTGATTTTTCTATGTGTTAATGAATAGTTAATGAAGTCATTTAAACCACCAAACGAGACATTCAGATTCACTGTGACTTTTTTCCTTCCAGTTATTTTTGTAATGGTTGTTGCTGTATATTGTAGATGATATGACATTGTGTTGAAAGCTGTGTGGATGCCGAAGAATGAATTCCTACAGGAGAAGGGGATGATAAAAATATGTTTAGGGTAGAAGGCTGTAGACTTGGTTTCCATCATCCCTAAGGCTCATTGTTCATGTGATCTGCTTATTCAGATTCAGACATTCAGTACACTTACAAGATTTCAGATAAGCCTGGATTTGCATGTGTAATCATGTGTATGAGGAAGGGAAATCACCTCTATTTTGACAGTAAAAGGAATAATTACATTGTCATCAGTTAAAGGAATTGCAGTTCTCACTTCTTAAAAGAGTGTAAGTAGCAATTGCTTCCATGACAGCGTCAGATGGTGATAAACATTAGAACTTCTAAATGTAACACAGTGTTTTTTTCTGTAAAAATTGTGAGCATTAAAAAGCCCTAGCATTTATGTTAAAATTGAAACACATCACAATGACAGAATGAAAATTGAAGTCAGATGTTCTTTGAACTTATTAAATTTAATAATAATTTCTCAGGTTTAAAAAAAATATTTTTAAAAGGGTTGTTATCTTTACAAGATTTGAAGTCAAGCTAATTATGCCTTCAGTCCAAATTAGTTCTCATTCTAATATTTTTAGCATTAATTTAATGGTTATAGATGACTTTCTAGCAAATATTTTGCCTTCAAAGGTTAAAAATGAAATTTAAAGACTAGTTTCATAATTTAGTGAAAGAACAGCTTTAATTAAAAGTTAAAAATCCCTAAAAACTTTGCCTAATGCAAAAGAACAAATAATAGTAATAGAGAAGGAATTTGTTTATGTCATGTAACTTCTTAATCTAGATATTTTGTAGCAAAAGAAATGAATGAAGAAGAATCTTCCAAAATATTTTTAATAGTGGATTTCTATTTAATGATTTTAAAAGGCATGATCATGAATTTAAAAAGGTGTTTTTGTTATATGTAGTTGTGTTTGTCCCCTTTGCAAGTTATTGAAAAGATTGGTTTTTGACACTGATTTTCAGAATGGATTGGCAAGCTTTTGGAGAAACCAATATCCTGAATAGAAGCATAATCATGATGTGGAAAATCATCTGCTTTTTCAAAGTATAAAGAGGTTGAACAGATATCTCCTCTCTTTATTATATTATGTGAAAATATGGTAGGGTGCGAGGAAAAGGTGAAACAAAAAGAGGACTAGCAAGTGTGTTGGGAAACACCACTAGGCAAGTGAGATAACTGTTGAAATTTCCTTCTAGCCAGCCATGTGCAGGGGGAATAAAGTTTGTGCATACTGGTTCTCATGAAAGGAGGGGACAAATGGGCCTGCTTGTTGAGCTTGTTTTGCCATTTCCGCATGGAAGTAGGATATGGGCTCTAAGACTATTGGGGTTCCATGTGATTCAGATGAAACCTACTTATAAATCTGTTGAGCCTGCAATTAAGCAAAGTATGATCTTACTGTTTTATTAATGACAGACACTAATATATTTCAAGACTAGGTAAGTCGTGAGATCTGTGAATTCTATAGGCAAGTCTTACATGTTTTTGGCCTTGGGACTCCTTGGTCACTTTTCATATAGAGGGGAAAACTAACACTGAAAGAGACCAAGGAAAACATCTAGTTTATACCCTGCAGATTACAGTGACTTAGAGAGGTTAAATTACTTCTTTGTGAGAGTAGAGCCAGAACTAGAACTCAGTTTTCTTGGCTCACAAGGCATGGCCCTTTCCCTTTTTTGACTCTGCAGTCTATCTTACATCAGAAACTTGGTCCGTAAATGCCAAGTTTCATTTTGTTTAAAACCATTGATAACTTCTTACATTTTCTGTGACTCTTCATTTTATTCATTCATTCATTCCTTCATCCATTCCTCTTTATATTTCTTTTTAGAGACAGGGTCTCATTCTGTTGCCCAGGCTGGAGTGCAGTTGCCCACCGTGGCTCACTGCAGTCTTGAACTCCTGGGCTCAAGCAAACCTCCTGCCTCAGTCTCCGGAGTAGCTGGGACCATAGGCATGCACCACCGCATTCCAGCTAATTGTTTTTTCTTATTTTTTGGGAAACAGAATCTCGCTATGTTGCCCAGGCTTGTCTTGAACTCCTGGCCTCAAGCAACCATCCTGACTCAGCCTCTGGAGTTGCTGGGATTACAGACATGAGCCTCGGCACCGGCTTGACTTTTCATTTTAATCTCCATACTTTACTAATTCCATTGCATTTGTTTACCAGTTTTTTTCCTTGTATGAGTAGAGTAAAAATTTAAAAACTTGTATTATTTTCTATTTTAAAATCTAAATATAAATATTCTAGACTTTAATCATGTCATATATAAATTTTCTATGTAGTTTACCAACTGCTAACTTATTAATATTTATAATTTAATAATTAATTAATGCACCTAAGGAATGAAATTTGTTTCATGCTTTTAAACCAATGGCTACACAAATCTGACCAATAGCTAGCTCATATTTATTACCTTATACCTTATATGTTTTCAGATGTATAATTTTATATGCATGACAGGTACACTTTACTATCTTTATCTTTTTTACTCTTACTGGAAGATTTAATCGTCTGATTCTTCCCCTACATCATTCTCCTTTCTTTTAGAGAAGCAAAAGAAGTGAAAATTGAAAGCCTGAGGTATATGCAGCATGTTGGAGAACATGATCATATTGTTGCATTAATGACAGATGCTGACATGCCATGTTGAATTAAGCCTACAATTTTTTTTCCCTCAGATCCTTCTCATTACTTCTATTCAATAATGTTTAATTTTTCCAATTTGCTTCTTTAGCATTAAGACTGCCCTTAGAAATCAAACTGTTTCCCTTTGGCAAATTAAACGCTTGACAGGTGTGTAACTGAGAGGGCAAAAAAGCCATGGCCTGAAGGGATGTGCTATTTAAATATTGTCAAAAATATTAACAGGTCTGAGAGTATAATTGATGCCTCTTTTTAACTCTGCCACATTGTATATTGTTCTAACCACCAGCTAAAAGGATGTGTGCCATTAAACCTGAATAATCTCTAATAGCTCCAGTTCATTTCCTATTGCATGATTCCTGTTTAAGTGAAAAGAAAAAAAGAACCGTGACTGTGTGTCAATGATCTGTCAAATGCAAATTCTCAAGTAGTGTCCTCACTGTCACCTAGTCATCACAGCTAATAACTACAGGGCTTAATGCGTATTCATGACAAAAATCCAGCTATTGTGGGGGAAATAAACATGTTAGCAGTTTAATAATAGAAACTTGTCAGCCTTGCGGATATTGGATTTGCATATTTATTCTATGAAGTTTCTCCAGTCCAGTATAGGTGGATGCTACTTTCCTGATTAATTAATTGCCTTGCCTTAAGAATTGACCACAGGCACTAAATTAGTCTTTATACCAGGAATTATCTGTAGGAAGCAGTGAATGAAAATTATTAATTTCAATAGAAATTTAGGGCTCAAACTTAAAAATTGACATTGCTAAGCTTATTTTTAACGTTATGGAAACAGAGACGAGTTCTCCAAGATGGACGAAATAATGTGGATAACTCAGGTTACAAAAGGTGCTTATATGGCAAATAAGCCTTGGAGTACAGAATATTCTGGACTCTTCTTGTTAATGATCTCCAGCCTTTTTGGAGTGTAACGTTCTATTGTTTTGTTGTTGGTGCGTATTTAACATTTTCAGGTTTCTAGTTCATTCACCTTCCTCCCCAAAAGTGTTGGTTTATGCACATATCATTTAAATGCTTAAAGTATAGGCACATAAAATTAAGGCAGATTTTTCTTTGGAAATTTTATGACATCTCTTGAAATAATTGGAGAGATGTTGGGTTAACAAAGAATCAGGGTTGGAAATTACTATTCAGTATTGATGAGAGTAATTAGATCCGTTTAAAAAAATCTGTATTCTTCAAATGTAATCTTCATGGTATAAAATTTTTGTTTTATATTTCAATGTTGGTATGCTTTACCTGATTACATTCCAAAAAGAATTCGAACTTCTGATGGTAAAATTTATTAAATAATGGATAATTCATAGGTAACTCTAAATGAAGACCCAATAAAAATATCACAGAACTAGATCTAAAAGGACCTTGGGTTACTAAAATTGAGTATTCATTTAATTTCAGTTTTCTAGGAACAAAGGCAAAAAAAAAAAGAACTGAAAGATTATGTATCATTCATATGGGACATTATTCAGTGAACCAGTTTTCCACTGGCCATGGGAAATCTCTTGGACTTTTCTATAAAAGGCTTGTATGCATTTATTAATAAATTTTGTTGAACTCCTAAAATCAATAAAAATATAATTAATAATAAGGTGGAGGTTCTCACTATCTAGAAGGGAAAACAGAACACCAGGGGAAAATAATAGAAGGTGAATGGTAAAAGAGAAAGAAATGACTAACTTTGAGTAGAAGAAAACTATCGCAGGCAACAGTATGTAAGATGGGTCTTGAAAAATGAGTAGGAGTTTTCTGCAGAGATGGGGGAAATTATTTCAGGTAGAGGGAGCAATGTTTACAAGGTTACAGAGCAGTTTTCAGCTGAGCATAATTTTATACTCTCCTTCCCGAAGGTACACTTGGTAATGTCTGCAGTCAGTTTTGATTGTCATAATTGGGGGATAGGGGAACTGCTACTGGCATGTAATGGGTAGAATTCAGGGATGCTGCTAAGATCCTGCAATGCACAGTATAGCGCCCCGCAACAAAGAGTTATTGGGTTTATAATGTCTGCATTGCTGAGATTGAAAAACCCTGGTGCAGAGCCACTTACAGACCTATGTCGTGAAAGCAATAGATTATATGAGGTGTATTGGCAGGAGAGGAAACTATGGAGCCAGATTGTGAAGGACCTATTAGGTAAGGCGTTTGTTTATTTTTTATCATCTTTGTTCTTGTGCATTCAGTTTTTTTCTGGGAAATTGTATCAACTTTACATTCTAACCTTTCTATTAAATACAGTATTTTAGCAATCATTTTATTTTTTTTATTTCTCTACATTCTATTTATTGTGGTAAGAAACACATAAAACAAGGGAATGGTTTTAATGATATTTTGATGAGTACAATCTATGATTATATTTGTAAAATACACAAATTGTTTGTCAAAGGAATCCTTCTTTCATTTTCCTAATACGAAAGATAGAGCATCATATGCTAATTTAATAATGTCTTTTCTGCCGAAGGGTATGTGAGGTAATGTATACTGTGTGTGTGTATCCACACACATATATGTATTTTTTATGATTTATCTTAAAACAGGAGCAAATTTTGGGAAGTCTAAAGATACAGGTAGTCAATGTGTACTTCAGAGGTTCGGTTTTAAATATTTGAGGTAAGTAAGGGATATTAGCTGGAACACTGTCCCTGGGGCAGGTCTGAAGAGTCTTTATTATGTAGATACAGATTCATAAGACTGCTAAATCAAGTTCATGGCCAGATTGTTGAGGTATGCTGCTTTTTAGTAGTAGCATCAGCAGCTTGGAAAAATTTTTTTACATTTATTATTTTTAGATTGATGGAAACATGAGAAATTTTGGTAACTGTACATTTTGTTGCTGTATTTTGGATTTGATGATCAGAAAGATGCTGTTTTGTGTGATTCACATCTTAAAGAGCAGAAACGCTTGTTTCCCCAGCTTCATTACTTACATAAATGACAAAAACATGACCCTCTCCCTGTGGTTTCTAATTTGACACTGAAGGGAAGATGGTTCATCTGCAGGTTTGCTGTCAGTAAAAGGGAAATGACTACTGTCTCCCAAGAATGTCTAGATTAAATTATGACTTGGCGTTGGTGAGGGGAGGGAGGACAGAAAGAAATATGCTTGATTACATTAACAGGAGTTATCTAAAAATGGAATGGAGTTCTTCCCAGTTGATGTTGTTTATGAAAACGAAAAAGATTTTTCTTACCCCCGAAATAGTTTTACTTTTATGATAGCGCATTGTAGCTGCCCAACAAGAAAGTATCCATTTCTTGAGACTCTAATGTATATTATCTAGGAGAAGTTAAAAGAGAAGGAGTGATTCTTATGTTTTCACATTTACCATAAAGTTTATTTACTGTAGGAATTTCAAATACTTTATTTTTGGTACAATAACAGCTTTTAAATGTTTATTCCTTTAAGTAAAAGTTTGTAAATATAGAGCCATTGAAGGGACTAAAATTTTTGTTTTACCGTGGGCAAGAAGGCACTGTTCAAGCTTTTTATACAGTGCTGGATTAAAATGCAACACCATCTTGCTATTGGGTATGCATGTGTATCTAAAACAGCAAATGGTGATAATTGTATGGTATTTTTATGACAATGTTAAATGGTGTTTGGGGAAGAAGGGAAAAATGTGAAAAAATTTACTGTGTATAACCTAAAGGAGTTTTTTAAACCCAAGAATTTAAGAACAATAGAGATTTTTTTACATTTGAAGCTATAATTACAAGTTACCTCTAAGAAGCTCTATGTGCTGTAGACTTGGCCTCACTTAGCTAGTCCATCAGTTCTATGAGAGAAGCTTAACCTGGACCACACAATTATTTATTGATGGACTTATGAACATTCGGGTCTGTCTGTCCCTGAAGTCAGTATGTTTTTTTACTTTTAATTTATATCCTTTTTAAACCCTTAATTCTCTAAAGAAACAACTAAGATGAAGAAACAGTTAATAAGTTAGGCAGGTGGCTTGGGAGGCTGAGGTGAGAGGATCACTTGAGCCCAGACTGGACAACATAGGGAGAACCCTGCATCTTAAAAAAAACCCCACAATAACAACAGCAACAAAAAAACCGGTTAATAGCATTCCTGAAGAAAAATGCCCTTAAGCTAAGCATTCTCTACACTAAAACCAGGTTAAAATTAAAGCTAAAATTTGCCGTGTCCCACAAATTTGCCCTCCAAATTTTAATCAGAGATTCTTTTTAAATAAACCACAACTTTAATTCTGGTTTTATTTAAAATTATGCTGCACTTTCAAGTAAATGACCTGGATAAAGATAACAGTGGAATGGAGAGACAGTGTGTCAAAATAACATCAATCTTCATGTGTTATACTTGTCCATAAGGATTTATTTTATTTTTTTGTAAACAGTGAATCACTTTTATTTGTCTTCTGGAAATAGGGACTGAAAGGAAAAACACTGCAAAAATTCTAACATGTTGTTTGTCTAAATTTTCTATTTTTAAATTGCTTACTTACTATTTGTCTTGGTATTTCAAATAGATTAATTCACTCAATTTTGATACATTCTCTGCTTTCAGAAAGAAAATTCTAGCATACTTTGATAAGAACATTATTTTGGGGCAAGTTATACTCCTTAAATTTTTTTCTCTTGGAAGTTTGGGTAAGGAAACACAGAATTGTTGAGATTTAAATAAAGAAAAGACATTCTGTAAATACGCATAAACACACATGCCTAGACTGTGGTGTATATGCTGTGCTCTACTTGCCATTTGTTCTTAACAAGCATAAAAAGAACTTTAGAATTAATTATATTTCAGGTTTATTTGAAATCTGTTTACATCTTGTGGGATAAAATCCATGCCATATCCATCTTTGAATGCTTTCTACCTTATAGATACTTTACTCAAGCTCAAAAATAATCACTTAATAAATGAATATGTGAGTATTCTTAAATATTCAAAGCTGTGCATTAATTATTTATCTTTTCTTACCAGAAAAGTACTTTTTAACATAAACACATAAACCCAAATAACTAAAGTTACTTTGGAGACCTTATATTTTCTCTTAGTAACTATTATAATGCATTGAAAAGTTACATCACTTATCATCATCATAGCAATTAACATGTATTAAATTCTTATGATATGCCAGGAACGATTCTAGTTATAGTTACTGGTTTCATCATTACAGCTATGCTATAAAGTCGAAAATACGATTTCTTTATCATATGGCTAGGTAAATAGAGGCACAGAGAGGTTAAGTAGTAGAGCTAGTATTTGCACCCAGGAATGCTGATGATTCCAGAGCCCAGGTCTTAATCATACTGCTCTATGTTGTTTGTTTTATTGTCTTCTTAAATAATATGAGGAATATAATTTAAGGATTTCCTGGTGATTTGAGGATTTTTTTTATGATTATCTGATCTCAAATTGTGACAATGTGGTCTGGTAGTATTTGGATACAGACATGGCCCAGATTTGTATTCTGGTGCTGATATTTGTAAGTAGGTGATGCGAAGTAAGAGTTTATTCTTAAGGTGAATATGTATTTCTTATATATATAATCTTCACTGAGACTTTTTTCCCTTTAGTTGTAAAATGAGAACTAAATACAATTGATATTAATATATTAATAAAAGATTTAAAGCATAAGCTTGGTGCTTTACCACCACTCAGTAAATATTAATTCTCTCTCTCTCCTGTTGCTTTTCCTTCTTACTAAAACTTAATATACTAAGGCAGTAGTTCTCAAACATTTTGGTCTTATGATCAGTTTATACTCTTAAATTTATGAAGGACTGGAGAGAGCTTTTGTTTATATGGTTTTATCTATCAATATTTACCTATTTAGAAATTAAAATTCATAAATATTTTAAATATTTATTAATTCATTTAAAAATAGTAGTAAGCCCATTACATGTTTAAAAATTAGTGAGAATAGTGACATTGTTTTATATTTTTGCATGTCTCTTTAATATGTGGTTTAATAGAAGAAAACTAGATTTTCATGTCTGCTTCTGCATTTACTCTGTTTGGACTTGTTTTAGTTGATGTATATGGAGAAAATATGGCCTCATACAGATATGTAAGCTGAGAAAGGGAGAGGTATAGCTTTTTCAGATAATTGTGGATAATGCACCAAAATTTGTGGTGGTTTCTTAAAGATTCATTGCAATGTTAAATCTGAAGCCAAATCAGTGAATATTTTGTACTCTGAGTAAAATCTATTTATCTATCTTGTTCTTTGATTTTTTTTTCTTATTTTACCCGAGTCTAATTTATATCACATTGGCCATTTGGAAAATTTGAAAAATGGAAAAATCACATTTCACATTTCATTATATAATATCAACAGTTATACTTACTAATATAAGTTGCAATCTTATCAACAAATTCCTTAAGTTATGGAAAGGTGTCAAGCTTAGGGTGACAGATTAAGTGTTCCAAAATTCTAGTTTTCACTTGAAAGCTCAAATTTTATTATGGGCAACAATTACTGTCAGTTTTCCTTGAAGTGACAGACTTGCTTTGTTTATTTCTGAGAAAATGTCTTTCATATACCCAAGTCTGTGTAATTATAGTTTGATTTTCAGTCATTTTTTCAAATATGATAACTCATGAAAAAACTGGCTAGTTCAGCTTGCAACTCAAATTAGTACTTTTCCTTGAGAGAACCATTTTATTTATTGTGTAGCAGAGGTGTTTTATATTTACTTACCATTTCAAAACACAAAATAATAAAAAGACATGCAGTCAAGGGTCAAGAGTTGATAAAATTAACAATTTTTACTACTTCATCAAGAACTTTTTAAAATGATCTTAAGGGCGGGGATATAGACTATTTTTCTTGATGTGAGGAACTGAAAAGAATTTGTATTCTTTTTTTTTTTTTTTTTTTCCAGCCTGGCACAGCCACCTCCCCTCACCCACTAACAATAATAAGAAATAAAGATACTCTAAAAAAGAGCAAAGAAGTTTGAAAATGAACCCATCATTTTTGAAATTAAGAACTCGGTGGAAACTCAGGGGATAGGTAAAAATCCTGTTACATTTTACTTCATTGTGGGAGCTAACTTTTTAAAAATGTTAAACAAAATTTTTTATAGCAATAATGAAAAGAGTTTAAAACAAAACTGTGACTTTTAACTTCAGGTTATTTTCCAGTCATTTTACCTAAGTGTTCATATGTATTTAATGAAATTTTGGGGAAAAAGTTTGAATCTTTTCACTGAAGTGTATTTCTAAAGGTTTAGTGTCATTTAGGCCTTCTTTAAGAAAATTAATTTATACAGTGCTCATGGGATACTGTGCATTTTGCTGCCTGAGTCCAACAATTAATTCTGTATGCATTGTGAATTGATTTTAATAAGTATTTTTTATTATATAGTTTCAAAAATGAATAAAATCTTCATAGATACAGCTTTGAGTGAAAACTGAAACATTATAAGATAATGTAACCTATCTGGCCATTCACTTAAGTTGCCATTGTATAAATGCACAAAGTCTACAGTTTTGTATTTGATCTTGTCATTTAATAGGCTTTAGGAAGCAACATTGCTTTGGGTTGATCATCTATATAAATCTTCCCAAACATCAAAAGGGAAAATTTAGAATCTTACGTACTCTTTAAATTATTTCTTTTTTTAGGTTTTAAGTGTTCTTTGCCTTCCATCTTGAATTTCATAGCTGATAGTTTATCCTTTTTAGCACAGGATAATTTTAAAACAAATATGCCACTGAAACTCTGCACTGTAGGTACAACTTAGGGAGAGGTGCAGAAAATTTACATTTTTTTTTTTTTTTGAAACAGAGTCTCACTTTGTTGCCCTGGCTAGAGTGAGTGCCGGGGCGTCAGCCTAGCTCACAGCAACCTCACACTCCTGGGCTCAAGCGATCCTCCTGCCTCAGCCTCCCGAGTAGCTGGGACTACAGGCATGCGCCACCATGCCCGGCTAATTTTTTCTATATATTTTTAGCTGTCCAATTAATTTC
>CAUYSK010049880.1:0-17276 GCA_963575035.1 Avahi laniger | reverse complement strand
CCCAGTTCTGCCTTTGGGTCACCCAACCCTTTCCTTCTTTGCCCACCTCGATCTTCCTGCTCTCAAAGATGGGCTTAACTGCTGGGCACACATAGCACTGCAGATGCCAAGCAGCAGACCCCAACAGGCCTGGGCTGCCATCCAACTCGCCAAGGGCCTGGGCAGTAAAACCGTCCAGAAGCATCCATTAGACACCATCCCCAAATCAGCCCTTCCCTCCATGGGCTAGGTCTGCCTGGGTACAAAGGCACCCCCCACCCCCAGCTTCTGCAGGGCCGGCTGCACCACATCCAGGGCACTGACTGGAGCCAGCAGCCCTGGGTTTAAGTCTGTCTCTGCTGCTCAACAGCTGCTTGAGCTTAGGACAGCAACCCGACCTCTCCAAACCTCAGTTTTCTAATCTGTGCAGTAGGGGTGACAATGCCCACCTCATGGAATTGTTGCAAGGAGTAAACGAGATAATTCACAGAAAGCCTTTAGCACTGTGCCTGGAACATAATAAATGCTAAAAAGAAAAGTGTAAATTTCTGGTATTATTATAACCATTCATATGCACAAACTCTAAAGCCCAAATTCCGAACCTGAGGCTCACAGACGGGCTCCAAGAAGTCCGTGAGTCCACATGCTGAAGTGGGGTGCGAAATTCTGGATGAATGTGTGTATATTATGCGGTAGAGTCCGTGGCTATCATCAGAAGTTCAGGATGGCCCACAAGCCCCGCCACTCAAGTCAGGAGGCCGAGACAGTACTGCACAGTGGTCAAGGCTGCGGGCACTGAAGTCTGACCACGTGAGTCCAAATCCTGGCTCCGTGTGACCTCGGCAGGTCACTTCACCCTGTTCGCTTCAGTTTCCATCCATACCAGGGGGACAATAATAATACACACCTCCCTCATGGGGCCACCGAGAGCCCTAAAGGAAGGAGGCGCTGCATTTCAAGCAGAGAAGAATTCTGAGCACACAGCCGTGCTCTATATATGAGGGTTTTTCATACCGACGCACGTGTGCCACACGCATTCTCATCTGTCTAGATCTGTACGGAATACACCGTATATGCAAATCGCCGTAAACGTGCTCCTCTTTCTGACCAGGGGTGGCTGCTCCGGGGCCTGCTTTTGCCGCCTCCCACCCTCCCCCTCGCTTGTTCCCTCTCGCACCCCCTCTCTGCCTGGGAATTTCCTCTCCCTCGGTGTCCCCAGATCCTTGGCGTCTTGAAACACCACCCAAGTCAGCAGAAGGAAGGGGCAGAGGAAGAAAAGGAGGGGAGAATCAAAAGTTTGGGGCTCAGTCACTGCCAGGGATGGGGACAGGGCGCGAAGCCAGAGGTCCGAGGCCTGGGAGCTGCCAAGGCCCCAGGGGCCGGTGCTGATGTGGGGTCAGAGGTCAGGAGCAGAGTCCAGCTGCAGGGAAAAGGGGGCTGGCCAGAGGCAGGTGGCGTCTGGCCCTGGACAAAGGGAGGGGGTCAGGGTGGCTCAGGCGCCATGCAGCACAGCAGGCATCCGAGTGTCCTGGCTGCGGTGCTAAGTCCTGGGGCCCCCTCTGGGAAGGCCGGGGCTGCTCCACGGTCAGCTGGGCAGGACGGGCCTGGAGTCACTGTCCGCAGCCGAGCAGGGATGGGGACAGTGCTGATAATCAAATTGGAAACCTCACAAATTCCCGGAAATGAGAGCGAAACAACTCTGCTTGGAGGGAGACGGCGATCAATGGTATCGCAGGCCGGTCACGCCCTGGCGGGCTCACGGAGAAAGCTGTGTGGCCCCCTCAGCCCGCGGCGAGGGCACACGCCAGGGCGAACGTGGTCACCCGCACCAGGACGGTGACCGGCAGCCAGAGGAGGCTGGCGTCGAGGGGTGCACGCCAGAAACAACCCTGCTCCCTCACACACGATTCCTTTCAGTGACTCACAGCCCTGGGTAGTGATTAGAGGGAGAAATACTGAGAAATATGTTTACTCCAATTCTACGCTTGATCGGAACGAAACACACATCATTAGCCATAGAAGTAGAATTAAGACAACAGAGCATTATTTGCAAATGATGAGCAGACATGGGCACAGATATAAACACGCACAGAAGATGCAAATCTGAGCGGCCAATGCTTAGTTCTATTGCTACTAGAACTCGGTTCTTCCGTCTTGTCTGGACGGCTCCACGCCATCCAACAGACTATAAAGAATGGGCCACGGACTCGTACGTAAGCAACAAATACTCTGTCATTCTGGGAGCCAGGGCCCCCGGGGCGGCCAGGAAGGGCCTTAGAGGTCATCCTGAATAGGCCATGAGCCTGCAACATCAGGGTCACCCGTGAGCTTGCTACAAATGCAGAATTTGGGGCCACATCTCGGAACCACTGAATCTGAGTGGGCACTTTCCCAAAATCCCAGATGATGTGTGCACACGTGAAAGATTGAGAAGCATCCGTCCAGACCAGTCTGCCAACACTTTAGAAACTAGGGGCTCCTTACGATCCACATAAAATGGTCACTTCCATCTTTAACGTGCCTTAACATTTCAAAATACAGGGAATAAAACAAGTCGAAATAAGGGTCATGCGGCAGGTGCTGTTTCAAGCTGCACACAGGCTTCCCTGCTGGCTCTCACGCCCCCGACGCCAGGAAGTCGGGGTTGCAGGAGGCACGTCCCCAGGTAGAGCATCACTCACATAGAGTTACAGCCTCCCTGTGCAGGTAAGGTGTCTGGGGCCCAGCGAGGGGCCAACACAGAAGTCCCTGCTTCTGCACGGATGCTTCCAGAAGCAGGGCGTTCGATGCTTCCTGAGGCAGGGAAGTTCCAGCTAGACATAAGTGTTGGAAACGACTTGAAGTTTGCTCCCCGGCAAGGCCCATCTCACAGCCTGAGTGCCACCGAGCGACGTGGACTTTGTCAACAGTCCTCAGTCCCCCTAAGAGTCTCCTTCCTCCAGGGAAGCACCCCAAAGTCCTCCAACATCCACCTTGCAACATAAAGTCCCTCTTCATCCTCATCATTCTCTGAGGTCCCACTTGAGTTCGTCCACGTCCCTCTCTGGGTATGAGTGGGAAGGAGTATGCTAAAGCATTTTTCTTTTCTTTTACATTTAACTTTGTATTAATCGAAAATGTATTCTTCTTATAAAAATAACACAACACAATGTTAACCAAAACTTTTAAATACAAAAGATTAAAAAATCATTTATAATCAAGCCATCCTCACACCCACATTAATCCCATGTTGCTGTATTTCCTTCCAGCCCTGTTCGTCTGGGTATATGTTCTTACATAGTGATATATGCAATGCACAGATTAAATCTGTGGCCTGTTTTGTTTTTTCTTAAACTTAAACATTCTTCTATACTGTGATGGTCTTGATCATCAGCCTTAGCCTCCCTCTCCAGTGTGTAACTAAGAACTAAACTCAGTCTCCTGAGATGGTTTGACCAGTTCAGAATAAAAAGAGAACAGTTTTTCCACCAATGCTTTCACAGGGCAGCCTGCGTCCCATTGTTCGAACTGTACCCCTCAGGATTTTATGAATGGGGCAACTCCTTTACCCTGTGCTGGTACCATCTATTTTTGGGAAGGCCTAAATGCACAGGGTATTCATCCATTTCTTCATTCACTGGACAGGTATTCGCGGAGACCCAGCATGTATGTAGCAGGTAGTGTGTCAGGGGCTGTTTATAACGGTTAGCAAGGGGGCTCTGGTCGCACAGGCCCATGGAGCTTTCACGGGGATGGTGAGCTCAGCAAAGCAACAGAGCACAGGAAAGAGAAGAGACACACATGCAGTGAGAACCCACTGTGGGCCAGGCATGGGTGCTTGACATGCACACATCAGTTCATTGAAGCCTCTCCACAACTCGTCCGCTTTGCAGATGAAGAAGTTCAACGGTACTTGCTCAAGGTCAAAGAGCCAGTAAATGGCAGAGACAGGATTCAAACCCAAGACTGCCTGACTTGAAAGCTCTTTCTGAGTTCCCTAAATTCACACTAAGATTATAAGAGGCTCTTTCTCTCCTGACCCTCCAGCAGGCTCTAGAAATTTTAAAGGGCCATTATGAGACATTTCCAAGAATGCACTTCCATTATTTCATAAAAGAAAGACAAAAATAACAGAATACTGCCTTGTCTCGGGAGTGTGATTACATTTAGAGAAAGGAGGGGAAAAGGGGAACTTTTCTACAGAAGCACATCAGCCAAGAGCATGATTTAGACAAAAGTGTAACTGAGACACCGCAGTTTCCATTTGACCAGCTAACAAACATTTGTGCAATTTACACCTTTTCGGCATCACTCTGACATCCGAGCATCCCAGCGCCAGCTCCGGCTGCCTCTTATCACCACCAGACTTTGAAAACTCCCCCTCCCCCCTCATAATTACTCCAGGCAATCAGCACCAACTGATCAATCAAACAAAGAAAATTGCAGGTTTGAAGCTTTAATTAAATCTATCCGGCACTATCTAATTAAAGAAAATCTTTACGCTTCTACATACTCCAAAATAGAAGGAGCCCACTCCTTCAGGGTTCTACAAATAATTTGCCATGTTGAGGCCTTCACCTAGGTTACACGGGAGGAAGAGTGCAGCAGTGAAAAGGCCCCATTCTATCTTCCTTTCCCTTTTGCCCAAGTTCAGATAAATTCCAGTATGGGGGGATCTCGGGGTATGGGGGAGGAACCATGTCTCTGGTAGGTTCCCTCTCATCCGTCGCTGTCCCTTGGGGTATAAGGGTCCTTGTGCAGGCTGCCAGGTCCTTGGGGCCTTTCTCCTGTATGCCAACAGCCTATAGAGCTGCATGGCACTGATTCAGGGCAGGGACAAAATGCTGAGAACTTGTCCACATCTTATTAGCACTTGGCTTGTGAGCCATTCTGAACTTCAGCTTTCTCCTCTGCAAAATGGGATGCATACAACACTTATTGGATTGTTGAGAGCAGTAAATGAAATAATGTGCCTGGGAAGCTTCAACATTCAAATAGAATCGGGAGGAGGAATATTGGGGTACCTAAAGGGTGGAGCCTTGCAATACGTGAATATTTTCAAACCTGCCTTGATCTGCAAGAACTCTGTGTCCGTATTCCCCCATCTACCAAGGGCCTTGACAGCTTTCTAGCTTTCTGAATTTCTTTATCTCTGGATAGCGATGAATTCCTGTTATAACTGAAACCGAGCTGGACTATTGGAGCCAGGATCTGTCACCATTACCATTGCCCTTGCTTTTTAGGGTTTATGTAAGTATAAGATCTACCTTGTCTATGATATGTGGCTACAGAACTTTGGAGAAGGGAGAGGTTGGATGTGCCTCTACCAGTTGGGCAGGGCATCACAAAAGCCCCCAAATCACTAGTTGAGATTTCTTTGGGACACAATAATCAAAGGTATAGGCTTCCTTCCTTCTGCTGTTTCGTAAGCTGCCACTGCTTATCAAGGGACAAAGGGGAAGGCGGCAATGGTGATAAGAGAGACTGAACCGGGAGGGTCCAGTGAAAGACTGCCAGGTGCAGAAGAGCTCGCCAATGTAAACCTCGGGAAAACATTTTCTCCTTTGGGCAGGATTGAAGACTGCATTGCCAGCCCCACAAAATATTAGGAGCATCATGTAGCGAGAAATCGCTTCAATGACGTCTCCAGCTAAACTAATCTACATTGTCTACAATGCCTTCAACATGGTACCCAGGAAACCCCAGCAGGCTGCTGCTCCTAGGGGGACTGGTACTATAATGTGTGATGTCTAAGTTTACGTGGTTTATTTCTCACTTAGGTAAGATCCAGTCTATTAGCAGCAGGTAGTGGGGTGGAGGGGGCAGGGTTCTACTCCATAAAGCCCATCCAGGCTTCTGCTGTCTCCCATCTCTAGGGAAAGAGAGAGTAGAGGATCAAAGGGGAGCTTTTCTGGGCCAGGCCCGGAAGCGGGACACATCCCTCTGTCCACTTTCTACTGACCGCTAAGCCACATGGCCCCACCTAGATGCAAAGGGGCCTGGGAATATTGTCCCTGGCTGGGTGGCTGCTTCCCACTGACGGCTCTACTCCGTGGAGGAGGAATAAGATCAGTGGTGGACAGGATCCTTCTCTGCCACCCTGCCCAACACGCCACTGGAGAAGAAACCCTTTGCCAAAGACAAAGGCTGGAATTCTTGAAAGAGCCAAGAGCAGTCCCTGAGTAGGGTAGAAATAATCCCAGACGATCAAGGGTATTGTACAGTTCTTCTAATACATCTCCGGCGTCACTTGATCATACACTCTCAGAGCTGGAAGAAGCCCTGGAGTTCCTCTAGACCTAAATCCTCATTTTGTAAGTGAGGAAAATACAGCTGGCCCTGAGAGAAGATCACAGCAAAGCAGCGGCAGAGCTGGGACAGAACCTAGTTCGCCACGCCCGTGCCTGGCTCTTGGCACCACACCATGTGACAGATCCGACCTGCTTGAGGGTGCAGTAATTTGGCTTTTAGTTCACTTAAAAGCTGAGAATCGGTTTACTTCTGTTTACTTTGATTCCCAAGGAATGAAGAACTCAGTTCTTGAGAGGTGTTCATTTGGGTACCATTTCTGCTAACAAAGAAACAGGGAAGACTAGAATTACGAATCTAAACCTGTCTCTACCCTGGCGACAACATCCCTGGGCTATCGGGGTCCCTTGCACAGCGATTTCTGCAGCCCCAGAGGTTTAGGGAATCAGTCTTGAAGATAAAGAAGGGGACCCTTCCTGTCTCAGCAACAGCCCTGCAGGCAGCCAGTTGGAAGAAAGGGGTAGATGAGGGTCTAGGGGAGGCCAACGCCATTCTGGGGTAATGTTGAATCGTGGCCAACACCTCATGACACTGTGGGCAGGACTGACCATAAGGAAGGGTGCAGGCAGCACGGCCTTTTGGCCTAAGCCTCGGGCTCCAGGGGGCCTTAAATTTTGGCTGCTATTAAACAGCAGACTTGGTGAATGAACAAGGTGAGACTTTGCACAAAAATTGATTTTGACCTTGAACTACAGCGTCCTACTGTGAGTGGAGAGATTGCTCAGGACCCCGACCCTGCTGCCCACCTGGCTTTGTGTACCACCTGCTGCCAACTCCTCCCCACCCCACGTCTGCCCAGACCCTCTCTTTGGCATTGGGGGATGGAGCACATGGCTGCCCCACGGGGCCACTGCAGTTGGTTTCCAGAGCCCTGTCCCTGGCAGACCCCACTTCCTCCCCTTCCACAACCCCCTTCTGCCCTGGTGCGCTTGTGCCGACTTGCGTGAACTTGGGTGTCAAGCAGATCGGGGAGTTTGAATTTGGCTGCCATAGGCACGAAGCCTCTTTGAGCCTCAGTTTCCTTAGCAATAAAAATGGGGGTAATAATTCTTACTTGCAGGAAAACTGTGGGGATTAAATGAGATATAGCACATAAAGCACCTGGCACACACAGGTAAATATTTATGCCAACCCATGACTCTCCTCTGAGTCCCCCTAAGTCATCCTGGTTCACAGTTCAAGGAGATAAACTAAATGTTTTTTCCCCAAAGTCTCCAGTGTTTCCTTGGCCCGATATTGCTCCCCAAATGCTCTGGGCCCACAGTTGGGGTCAGTGATCTTGCTGGGACCTCAGCAGGCAGCTAGTCCCACTCCCCAAAACTTGCCTGATGAAAGATCGTGAAGAAACTGATTGTGGTAACTCCAAAAGACTGGCCACTGAAAGCCCCAGGAAGCTCTGTCCAGCAATATACAGCAAGCTTTGGCCTCTATACCCCATTTCAGCTGACTCCTTATTAATCATAGCTAACTTTCATGATTAACACACAGCTCCTACCAACAGGTTTGCCTCTGGACGGCAAATTTGCCAGCATTTAGGGTGAATCAAACGTATTTACTTTTCAGATGTTAGAGGTTTGATAAAATCCATAATGCCTTTGGCCTCAAACCCTCTTCCTATTAATTATTAAACCCTTGTGTGTTTCAAGGGTAATTGAATCCATGTTTCTAATTAGTTTACACTTAATTCATCAGAACAATTTTTAAAGGGCTGATGGATGTCCCAATAAGCCTCATGGGCAGTTTAATGAGTTTTTATTTAAAAAGAAATTGGGTCGGGCACGGTGGCTCACGCTTGGAATCCTAGCACTCTGGGAGGCCGAGGCGGGAGGGTCGCTTGAGTCCTGGAGTTTGAGATCAGCCTAGGCAATAGCGAGATCCCCATTTCTACAAAAAATAAAAATAAAAGCCTGGTGCGGTGGTGCGTGCCTATAGTCCCAGCTACTCGGGATGCTGAGGTAGGAGGATCGCTTGAGCCCAGGAGTTTGAGGTTGCTGTGAGCTAGGCTGATGCCACGGCACTGTACTCAGGATGACAGAGCAAGACCCTGTCTAAAAAAAAAAAAAAAAAAAAGAAAAGAAAAAAAGAAATTGGACACACACCAAACTGTTAACAGGGGTTACCTCCAGGGAGCAGGGCTGAGACAAGGGCCTTGGAAGAGGCACTTGTACTTTTTGTAATCTATACACTGCTGCACTGCTTGACTTTTTCAAAGCAGCAAGTACCTATGACTTTTACTACTTTAGAGAAACTGCTCAAAAACGAAAAGGGATGGATTTTTTAAAGGAAATGGAATGAGTGCAAATGAATCCACAGCCGTCAGAAGACATCCAGGCCTGGGGGGAAGCCTGGTTTCTGGCTCTAGGAGACTCATCCTTCATCCCCCTCCTTTGGCCACTTAGCAGCTTAGAGGCCTCAGATGCTACTTAACCCCTGCAAAGGAAATTGATACCACCCACCTCATGGGAATATTGTTGCATTATTAGGCAACACGTATAATGCCTGTTGAAAACCTTTCAGTGTGTCCCTGCTTTGCTTAGGATACGTGTCAATCTCCCCAGCAAGGCATCCAGGGTCCCAGGTGATCTGGCCCCGGCCACTCCCCACCTCTCCACTACACCCCTGCCACGGGGAGCCAACCCACCGCTATTCCACAGCTCGCCTTTCCCTCTATTTTGCCCAGATCTATGCACACACTATTTTCTTGGCTTGAAACACTCTCCCACCCCTCCTTCCATGCCCTAGTGGAGATCCCACCCTCTGGCAAGCATTCGTTCATTCATGTCATAAATACCTGTTGAGCATCCACTATATGCTGGGCACTGTGTTAGGCCCTGGAGCTAAAAGGGAGAGAAGGAATTCCTGTAGTGTAGGAGCTTACGGACTTGCAGGGGAGAAGGGCATACATCAAACACACACACACGTACACACACATGCACACACACGTACACACACACGTAAAGCCATGAAGGATGGATGCAGGGTAACCTGAGTGGGTATCACAAGTTGTGGGCAAGGGGTGTCCCAGAGGATGGAAGTGATGACTGAGTTCTGTGAAGACTGAGTAAGAGATAGATAAGCAAAGGGGCAGATGGAGGGAGGGCGCCCCAGGCCCACAGATGGACATCTACAAAGATCTCCCCCAAGATCAGGTCAGGTGCCTCGGTCACGGCGCTTGGCATCCTGAACTCTCTAATTATTAACCTTTCTCCCTAAAGATATGGTAAGTTTCTAGAAGGCAGAAGCTGTCTCGTTAACTGCTGTATCTCCAACACCTGGCATTCCTGGTAAGCATTCAATAAATGCTGAACACATGACAATGAATGAATGAACCAATGCATCTAGCGTGGTGGCTGGCACCTAACAGGTGTTCAGTGTCCTCGTGTCTTGGTTCCCCTTTCCAGCATCCTCACTCTGTTTCAGTCCTAAAAAAAGACTCTTCCCTCATACCCATGGGTCCTCCCAGCCTCCTCCTGCCCACAAGAGCACATTCCTGGGGGACTCTGGGGAGAGGACCCTTCAAGGACAATTCTATTGATGTGCAAAGCACACTTTTTAAGGAACCAACACACACAGGTCCTCTGCTGTGATACATATTCATAAGAAGACAGTAAATCTGGCAAATCTGTGGATTTTTACAACTACCAAACAGGTGTCTAATGCCAGTTGAGTGAAATCTGCAACCAGCTCCAAATGACTAAAACTACATTCCACCTTAGGCTGATGACAGGATGTGTATTGGCAGTAATTGAGGGAACGAGTTGTAGTGTTTCCCATAACTTGAGCCCAAATGTCTAAATTAAGGGATGCTTAGCTGTGCTTAACCGGTGCAGTCATCACCAGTGCCCTATAAACCCTCCAGTATGCAGTGATGTAGTTTATTAGCAGCGTCTCCATAGCTTACGTTTGCTGGTGTCCCATTAGAAAACTTCATTTCACATTAAACTGCGATGCGGTAGGATGTTTGCCAGCACGGGAAGGCCATCTAATTGTGCAAGAGCAGGGACGTGGGGATCGTTTCAGGAATTCATCCAGGCAGGGCTGACACTGCATTATCTGGAAGGCTCTTTCTTCTTTCCTTGCTAATTCTCCCAACTCCTACAGGCTCCCAGCCTTAAGGCCGGCTCCTACTCCCGTTTCCCACCCTGATCCATTATGAGAAGAATCTGATCAGCTTCTATTGTAAATTTAATTTGAAGCAGCCAGACGCTGCCTCCTGGCACCCTGGGATGCTGCTGCTTGTGAATAGCTCTAGATGAAATGTGAGATGCTTTCAAGGAGATGGCTATGAACTTCTGGTGGAAAAAAGGAGTCGCTGGGAGATGAATGGCATCTGCATAGAGAACGGGCTGTGTGCAGTGTGTCTCTGGGCACCTCTTCATCAACCATGTCAGGTGCAGCTGTCAGGAGATAGCATTGCTGAGAGTCCCCCATTTTGCAGAGGAGGAAACTGAGGATCAGATGGGTTGACTCATATGCCCAAGGTCACTGACACAGAAAGAGGATTAGAACCCAGGTTATGCCAAAGGCATTAACTCCTCAAATCAGTCTATTCCAGGTTTCTCAACCTCAGCACTCTTGGCATTTGGGGCCAGATAATTAATTCTTTGTTGCGGGCAGATGTCCTGTGCATTGCAGGATGTTGCGTAGCATCCCTGGCCTCGGTCTACTAGATGTCATTAACACCGCTGCATTTGCGACAATCAAAAATGTCTCCAAACATGGCCAAATGTCTCCGGGGGAGGGGGAAGGACAAAATTGCCTTCAGTTGAGAGCCACTGCTCTACACAAATTTAATGGAGTTTTTGGTCTTTTTCCTTAATTATGCTAAATTTTTCTACAAATATACCAGTATTACTTTAGTTTCTATCTCATCATAATGAAAGCTGTTTACATACTTCATTTAATTTAACCTTCACCAGCCAAGATCTCGATGTACTCACTTTGCAGATGAGGATGCTGAGGACAAGAGTCAAAGTGACTTGCCAATGCCACGCAGCTAGGGAGGAGATGAAACTCAAACTCGTGTCATCTACATGCAAGACCAGTGTATTATTTTCCTGCATGGCTCTGCCTCAGCAAAAACGTGATAGTAAGCTTGACTCCCAGCCTCAAAGAGCTTAGACTCCAGCAGAAGGAGGCTCATTGCTCACAGCACAATCCAGGAGTGAACATCCAGGGAAGGGCAAGTTCAAAGAAAGGCTGAGATTGGGGTAGGAAGGTAACTCTTCAGCCTTTTGTGGGAATGCATCCATAAATAAAGTAAAGAAGAGCAAAGTGTTGGAGGAAAGGAGGGAAAAAGAGAGATGCATTAAAAATGCAGTTACAGCCATAATAGCAAAACTCGTACCCATTAAGTTTTAGACAACAAACACAGAAAGCCAGCAGAAAGAGATCTGCCGTAGGCCTCTTGGGGGTCCTGCCCCAGTGTCTGTGTGGGAGGGGAGAGGAGGAAGGGCTGTCATGGGATCAGTAATGCCATGATACATACACATTACATACGTGCACATGGCACATACATACACAATGAATGACTCCCCAAGCCCAGTGCCTTTCCACCACCTACAATGTCTGATGAATGGGCCACAGATGAACTGTCAGGACAGGCACCAAAGCCCTCCAGAAAGGTCCAAACTACTAAGTCCTAAGGACAGAAGAGCAGGGAAGGATGCAAACAATGTTTATGGACCCCTTCAGGATCTGCAGCAGGTGGCTCACATACGACAACCCCATAAGGCAGGGCAGTGTCACCTCCATGTTATAGATGAGCCTTGGAGAAGCTCAGCTGAGCATGAGGTCATAGCATTAATAAACGTAGAGCCCAGCTAGGTATAAATCTAGGTCTGCCCCCACTGTACCCTCTGTCTCACAGGAACACACTGAGAGAGGAGGAAACCTACCTGCTCTACCAGACAAGGGAAGAAAAACGTCAGTGCAGCAAATACCCTGGTAGGCCCTGAGAACTCGTTTTACTGGATACTGGAATTCACCACAGGCTGATCCGGTTTGTTTTCTTTTTCCAAGCCAGACACTGTGGAGCTGTCCTCCACCCCTTCCTTTTTCTTATTCCCTTTCCACAGTCCCTATAAATCCACTATTAACCCTGGGGACAACTCTTTCCCATAACGTCATATAAATCCACACATCTCTGCCTTTCATTGGCATAATCCAGGCGACTACAGTCTCTTGCCTGGCCCCACAGTCACCAGTCTGGCCCCACTTCAATGCATTTTCCACATTGCAGCCGGGTCGTGCCAAAATCTTCTGCTTAAAAACCTTTATTAGAAGGGTATCCACACAACGCCTGCAGCTAATGTCGTACTTAATGGGGAAAGATTGAATGTTGCTCCCCCAAGATCAAGATCAGGAACAAGGCAGAGATATCCACTCTCACCACTTCTATTCAGCATCACAATAGAGGTTCTGGCCGGTGCAGTCTGGCAGGGAGGAAGAAGGGGAAAAAAGGTAGGAAGGAAGGGATGGAAAGAAAAGAAAAGAAAGGAAAGGAAAGGAAGGGAAGGGAAGGGAAGGGAAAGGAAGGGAAGGGAAGGGAAGGGAAGGGGAAAAAGGAAAAAGAAGAAAGAAGAAAGAAGAAAAGAAAAGAAAAAAGGCATCCAGATTGAAAAGGAAGAACTAAAATTATTTTTATTCCCAAATATAAACAAAACTATTAGGAGGAGTAATGAATTCAGCAAGGTCATAGGATATGAGGTCAATATAAAAAATCAATTGTATTTCTGTACATTAGCAATGACTAGTCCAAAAGTTAAATTTAAAAAATTTCCATTCACAATGACATCAAAAATATAAAAACGTTTATAAGAGAAATTTCCATTTGAGATGGAAAGCTAACAAAATAACATGTTAAACCCCCCTCCGCCTGACTCCCTAAATTCTCATGGAAATGATCTAAGGTATGTAAAAAGACGGAATATCTATGTCAATTTTGAAAACCAAAAAAAAAGAGGCAGATACCCACGTGCTACAAACACTAAGGAATTTCTACAAGGTACAGAGCCAGTAAGACCCGATTAAGAAAAACGCTAGATTGGCAGGAAGTTGACAGAGAAATGTAGCTTAAAATGTGCTCTAAAGAAGTAACTTTAACCACTAGTAGAATAAAAATAACAGGAAGCAAAGAAAATGTGCACTTGAAGACAGAGTAAAGGAAATAACAGTAAGTAAACTTAAAAATAGAAAGTATTAAGTATCAAAGAAGAGCAAACATGTCAGTTATCACCAAAAAATGTGAGTGGATTAAACTTTCCTGTTAAAAAATAAAGACCCTCAGTTAGGATTTAAAAAAAAAAATCAACTACTGTGCATGTTGTACTACCCCCAAAACAATGACATAGATACATTAAAAATACACAAATTTGCAAAGATGGACCCAATAAATGCAAACCTAAAAGAAAAAAAGTGGCAATATTAGTATCAAAGTGGAATTTAAGGCAAAAAACATTGGGAGATAAACATAATTTTTATAACGGAAAAATATATATGATATACTCTGAAGATCTAACAGTTGAATACATTTATGTACCAAAAAGTATAGCATCAAAATATATAAAATAAAAACTTAGCAATAAAAGGAGAAATCAATAAAATCTACAGTGAAAATGCGAGACCAATACATTCCTTATCTTGTCAAATATTAATTAGGTAATAAATAAGAAAATAGAAAAACTGAATAATATTAATAACATAAATTTTTTCACCCTTCAACCACAGAATATCTATTCTTTTCAAATACTCACAGAACACTTTCAAAATATGGTCTTAGAGGGAAAAAAGTCAACAAATTCTCCAAAGTAAAAATCATAACCTGGTCATAATGCAATAAAACTAGATAATAATTTTTTAAGTACAAACAAATAGTTCTTGAAAATTTGAGGGGAAAAACCCTAGAAGAAACCCTCAAAGAAAAAACAAAACTGCAATTAGACACTCCTTCTAAAATAACAACTAGTCATCAAAATTTATGGGATATGTTCAGGGCTGTACTTAGGGGAAAATGCCTCTTAATGTTTTTATTATCAAACAAGAAATAATAAAACTAATTCATTTCACGAAATCAGCAAAAGAGCAACATCAGCCTAAGTTAAGTGGGAGAAAAGAATGGATGCAGATAAAAGCAGAAATCAATAAGTTAGATAATAGAGAAAGAATAAAATTGATAGCCTTAGCATAGGAACTTGAAAAAGACCAATAAAATAGGCAAACTTCTGGCAAGACTAACTGAGTAAGAAGAAAGAAAACACAAACGCACAGGAGCAGATGTGAGAAAGGGTGCAACCCGGGCACCGCGGAGACAGAAACGTCAACAGGGGGAAACCGTGTGCAATCCGAGGCTAATACACTTGACAATCTCGATAAAATGGGTGACTTCCTGGACTAGCATACAGACAAAAACTGACTCACGGATAAGAAGAAAACCTGAGTAGACTAATAACTATGCAAGAACATATGAAAACAAATCACAAAGACCCAAGCGTCCCCACCGAACATATGCTTGCTGTCTCCCCATTCCGATACCTTCGAGGACAGCACATTGCAATGCTACTTGGACCATCCTCTAGGGCCATTTCCCCTTCTCAGTGCCGCCCAAGGTATGAGTGCCCCAGTTTCAGGGGTGCTAAAAGGCAGTGGGCTCCTTCCAGCCCTTCCCCTTGGCTGAGCCCGCATGTCCTTGGCTACTTGTGCAATAAACCAGAATGAGACAGTCACAAAGATGATGGAGATTAGGAGCCCAAACAGGGACAACCTCCTCAGACGAGGCTGGTCGGCCGGAGCGGCCTGTGCCGTGGCTGGGAATACATCCAAGTCCTTCTGCATCCTCAGGACAAGAGGAAGCCTCCCCTGCCAGGACCACTTCCCCAGGTCGTGGAAACCCCCACCCATCCGTGCCTTCAAACACAGGCCAGAGCAGTCCCCACTCTGCTGGGTCTTCTATATGTCCCCCTCTGCGTCAGAAAACCCAAGTGTCAGAAAGAAAGCAGGGGCTCGACCACATCTGTGGGGACCCCGCCTGAAGAGTAGGAAAAGCTCAAATAACTCCGGCAGGCAGGATTGGAGAGTCCGCCTCCAGTGTCCACACCTCAACCAAGTGCCCGGGCGACCTGCTCTGACTTTCAACGTTGATTCCACATCACCAGAAGTTTACGCAGCTGCCCCATAGACCGTGTCACCTGAGCTCAAAATCTGACAGAGAGGACTCACTCCCTTGTGACCTCATTCAGTCTCGTGTTTTAAGCACCATCCTGTCCCAGTCTCCCAGTGTATTATCTCTAGCCCCGACACCCTTGAACTTCCAACTCACACACTCAAGTGGACGTTCAACAGGTCCACCCAGGTAACCTCCAGCCCCCACCCCATCTCTTGCCAATATGCTCCTCCGATAGCTGTCCCCATCTCAGGAAACAGCTACATTTTTTTTTTTTAAAGACAAGGTCTTGCTCTATCACCCAGGCTGAAGTACAGTGGCCTAATTATAGCTCACTGCAGCTTTGAACTCCTGGGCTCAGGTGATCCTTCTGCCTCAACCTCCCGAGTAGCTGGGACTACAGGCAGGTGCCACAACTCCCCGCTAATTTTTAAAAAATCTTTTGTAGAGATGAGATCTCACTAGGTTGCCCAGGCTGGTCTCAAACTCCCGGATTCAAGCAATCCTCCCACCTCAGCCTCCCAAAATGCAAGGATTACAGTTGTGAGCCACTGCACCTGGCTTCACAGCTACTTTTTTCTACCAGACATTAAGGCCAAAGAGGCTGGGGTCATCCTGGCCCCCTTGTCCCTCATACTCCTCATCCAGTACAACAGCAAACCCTGTCCACTGTGTGTTTGGAATACAGCCCAGAGCTGACCGTCTCTCACCAGCTCCTCACTTCCAAGAGAGCCCAAACCTCTTCCTTCTCTGCCCTGGACCGTTACTGCAGCCTCCACCTGGGCAGCCTCCAGCCTCACCCCTTTCCCCCCCGCCCTCCCCACAGCAGTCAAAGATCCGTGAAAGCAGATCTCTCCCCTGCTCAGAACTCTCCAAGGGTTTCCTGTTTACCTCAGGGCCAAGGCCAAAGTCTTTACATGGCCCATGAGGCCCTGCAGGATGTACTACCTCCTGCCCATTCCCAGCCTCACCTTCCCCTTGCAGGATTCCCGTCCACGGGCTCTGCTCTGGCCCGTAGCCACTGGCCTCCCGCCTTCCCTCATCTACTTGTGAGATGGATTCAAATTAGCAGATCATAGAGATGACACCTGGGATGACCCAGAATAAGGCCTCCAAAACTGCAAGTCTCCCTCATCTACAAGGCTGGTTTGGCCAGGGTGGGCTGTGCCATGGCGGGACCACCCTCCAAAGGCCTCTACATTGTCTGTGCCCTTAGCTTAGAAGTTTTCCCCGCAGGACACCATACGTGACGCTCCATGATTCAGCTCTCTGCTCAAACGTCTCCCCCTTAGAAAGGCCTTTCCCTCCTAGGAAAACCAAGGCCCCCACCATCACTCTCTTACGCCACGTGCTTTGTCTTTATAGCATCTAGAACATAGACATGACAGATACTTCCATGCCTGTCTGCCCATTAGCATGTCACCTCCATGAATGCAGTGCCTTTGTTTTGCTCACTGCTGTACCCCAGCACCCAGGCCTGTGTTGGGACATAATAGGTGCTCATGAAATACGTGTGGAATGAGTGACTGAAGAGGACCCTCATCCCTTTACCAAAGGTTCTCAGAGCACCTATGGAGTGCCAAACCCTGCTGAACATCAAGGGAAGATGGATAAGCCCAGTCCTGCCTGTGAGAAACTACTAGACAGCGGGTCCCCAGATGCCCCCACCCCTGCGGCAGACTTCCCAAACTTGCCTCTGCACTGCCCTGAGAGGACAGGGACAGGGAGGAGCAGAGGGCTATGAGCTGTCCAGTAAATGTGCACATGACCCTGTTCCAGGAGCTGGGAAGCCAAAGGCCCAGACACGTCTTAAACAAAGCTTTGAGGTCAAGCACTTGGCAGGGAACCA
>CAUYSK010049879.1:0-26945 GCA_963575035.1 Avahi laniger | reverse complement strand
TTGCTTGCCCTTTACACTCCGCTCGCTCGTCTTTCTTTCTCTGCCTCCGCCCATCCAAAAACCTTACAAACAAGTGTAGTTATTGTAACAAACAATGCTCAAATCTTGGTGTCATAATCCAATAAAAATTTATTTTTTTTGCTCCAATCAGTCCAATGAGGATCAGCATAGTGAAGTGCTCCATGCAATTATTAAGAGACCCAGAGTCCTGCCACCTAATGTTGCCCTAGCTTCTCCAAGTTCTCTGTATCTGGCTGACTAACGTGTGAAAAACAAATAAAAACTATAAATTGCTGGAAGTTTTAAAGGTCAGGCTTACATCGGATGATCACTGCTTCTGTCTAGATTCCATTGGCCAAAAACAATCACGCAGCCCAATATAGACGGAAGGAAGCTAGGAAATGTGGGTTTTCTGGGTGCAAAGAGGACAATAAGATGGTGAATGTGTATTATTGTCTCTGTCACAGATAGGACACTTTCACTTGCAGGTAGCAGAAAACTCAGCTCAGTTTGGCTTTTCAGGGGAGGAAAAATTTTTCCTCTACCTTTTTTGGGTTCAATAATCTTTGGCCTATCAATTAAATGGACAAAGGACAGATTAACAAGAGAAAAGACAGATTTTAATCACATATGTACATAAGGGAGCACACAAAGAAATGTGACACAGGAGTGGCCAGAATTTGGGGCTTATATACTGATATACTTCCCTGAAGGTGAAGGGCAGAAGAGCACTTATGTGAAAATGAATGACTTTTAGGAAAGACGAATGGGCCCTTTGGAGAACAGATGGAAGATATAACAGTTTTGTGACAATGTCTGTTTAGGTGTGGTGACAATTCTCATAGTCTCCTATGATAACAGTCAATCTTCCTTGTTACTCTCTGGAGGGGATTTGTAACAACTAGGTTCTTTTGAAAAGCTCTGCTTTTAGGCAGATAAGGGATTTCAGGAACTCAAATATATTCAGCTGAAAGTAATTTTTATTACTTTCAGAATAGCTTGTTCTGGACCCCTTCAGTTTAAAAAACAAAGGGAATTTATTGGCTTATACAACAGAGAAATCTAGAGGCACCACAGGGTTCAGGTACTGTTTGATTTGGTGGTTTATGATTCTCTCAGGCTCTTTTTCCTTATGATTCATTCTCTCAGCCCTCCCTCCTCTATGCTCTATTTTCATTCAGCTCTGCTTAGCAGCAAAGAAAAAAACAATCGTAGCTCTTCCACTATGTACATTCTAATACTATACCATGAGGGGTGGGGAAAGAACTTCTCTATTTCCTGCAATAAAAAAAAAATCCTGGTCTTTACTCTGATTGGCCTCTGAAACAAAAACAAGGGTGAGGGTAATTCTGATAATTTTGGGTCAGTGGGACCATTCTTGGACCTGTTGGGGGGGCTTAATTCTGTCCAAATTGCATGGATGAACACAAGGAAGTTATGGAATGGAAGCAGGGAAATCACACACGTCCATTATAATCAGTCAGGAAAGAGAGTGTAGCAAGATCTCACTTGAAGAGAATAAGTACTGTGAGGATACCTAGAGCAAGTGTATAGCATGTAAAAGGAGCTGAAAATATAATAAGTCAGAAGAAAAGAAGTTCTTAAAAATGATGGGAAAGTGTGTGGATAGCAAGTCAAGAGAACCAAGAGAATGGTGTTCTAGAAGCCAAAGTAGGAGTTTTAAGAATGGCTTTATCAAAATCATCTAAATAACTTGTCTGCTGATTCCACTCTTACCAGGCATCCTTTGTGATTTAGCTTCTCATGTAAATGTTCCTTTTGAAGGAAAATATGCTGACCAGTTTTATGGTCTTCATGGCAGTTATGTGTTTCATGAAAAAAAAAACCCTGGAATTTTGATTTATACATCAGTCTCTAGTAAGTTTGGTTGGCATGAATCATCCGCCTAGATTTAAATTAGTTTTACAGGCTGGCAACATTAAGTTTTTGTCTCTCCAAAGTGAGGATGAGACTCTAGAATACAGAGTGAAATCCTGAATTTCATACTATTATTAATCAAAAGTTATAGGACACCATTGTTTTGGACTAAACTCCTGCACTAGTGAAAGGGGCAGCCTTGCAATAATAACAGGAAAATATCTAATCCCACAATTTCCCCAGTAAGAGTTAAAGATCAATCCTATGAGTTCTCTCACTAACAGGTGCTCTGCAGGAGTTTTGTTTTGCACAACTTCTGAAAAGAGCTGAATGAATGGAAAAGAGATATAAATCTCTCTCTTTCAAAATTGTTTTTCGAGAATCTGCTTCTACAGAGTTCCTGAGTAAACAGCAGAAGAACGAGCTACAGCCTCAACCATATAAATCCCAAGGACAGATGCACATCTCCTGTGATAATCCCTTCTCCAAGGAAAGGAAGGAAACCAACTCTTGGACTTTGACCTTGCAGTTTTCGTTAGCTACCTGATGCTGATTTCATTATCAACTGATAGCCATTGCTATTTTTTTCTCTCTTCGTCCCCCTTAAAATCAGCAATCCACTTGGCCTCACTGCTGGCATCCCCTTCACTTTCTTTGGGATGCCATGCCATCTCTCTCTTTCTCCTCTAAGAAGGATAAAATAAACTTTTTTTCTTTTATATCTTAATCTCTGCGTGAGAAATCTTTCTCCACCTGTGCTGTGAGCACCTACTAACCTTTCCACCCTAACACTAGGCCCCAATAGACCAGACTAATAATCAAGATGGAGTCATCCATGCTCACCAAACTAAAACTGAGTTGTTAAGTGGCCTTCAAAAATATCAGGAGAGAGATAACAGCCTAATTTATGAAACCAGCTAGTTTCAATGTTCAGTCAACATGATAATGAAGTTCTCTGTTTTAATCCATACAACAAAGAGTAATCTGAAGTTAACCAGTTATCTTTCTATTGTTCTGTCTCACTGTCCCCAATTTATAAGGAAAGTAACTTTGAAATGACCAAACTGCTTTTTTTTCCTTTGTTTCTGCTTTCTTCAGCCCTTTTTCTGTCTATAAAGCCAAACTCCTCTGCTTAACTCTTTGGAACACTTATTCTATTTTACGGAATGAAGTGTTGCCCCAATTCTAAAATTGCAATAAAGCCAACTGAAATTTTTAAATTTTTTGTAATTTTGTCTTTTGACACTATAATAAATATGAACTAAAATATAATCTTAAGCCCCCCAGCTGACTGGACCCCTGCTTGTCCAAAGGGACCCCAGAAATACCCTAAAGCTGAGTTGCTGGCCAAGAAAAGGGAGGTCAGACATGCCTTATCAAGTCCCTTGCCCTTCTTGGAGATCTCCTTTGTAACTCATTAACAGGCCTAACGCTATGCAAGACAAAGCTGAAACCACACCAGTAGGTCTTCAATTTACTCAACCCATCTCATGGAGTCTATGTCTGGTGACTTGTCTCTGATTAACAGACTTCCTTTACTTAAAACATTCCAAGCTTTAGACAAAGCTTCAGTTCTTTAACCAATTACAAATCAAATAATCTTCAAGTCCACTTATAACCTGTAATCCCCCTCTTTGAGATGTCTTGTCCAGCCAAACCACACCTTCCATGTGCTGACTTATGAATTTATGTGTAGTTATTGTCTCCCTGAAACATATAAAACCAAACTGTAACCCAGCCACAGTGAGACCACTTGCTCAAGGCTTCTTGAGTGTGGCTCTGGGCCATGGTCACTCATACTTGGCTGAGAATAAACCTCTTTTAATTATTTTTCAGAGTTTGGGTTCACTTCCATTGACACAAGCTTTGCTAACCTTTAGGAAATGTATTTGAAAAACAATGTCTTAAGAATGCTCCAAGATTTTGTAATTCTAAAACTTTTGTTATTTTGATTATTCTGACTTTTACTATAAAGCCTATTTTCAGGGCCAAGGGAGAAGAGGTCATGGTTACCTGTAGTTTCATAGGGGTGATCCAAATTGCCTTAGGGAAGATTAATTCTGGAGTGGTAACCAATGTGCTACAGTAATGCTAAACACCTGGAGAAAGCTGGGAGCAGTCTGGATAAGAAGAAATTTAATACAAGTGAAAAGACAAATTAGTAAGATTAAGTGATTGAACACAGGTGTGTGTGAGAGAGAGCGAGAGAGAGAAAGAGAGAAGGACTTGGCTAGACAAGATTTCAGGTCTACTGCCCACTGATCTTGTGAGGACAATTGCTTGTGGAAACTTTCCTTACAGATTGGATTACAATGTTCAACAAGTTTATGCAAGCAGTCAGTATCCTAGCAAGTGTTTTTTTCTTTTTTTCCAACGCTGTTTTGAAGACAGCAAGTGTTTTTCTTCTAAGTATATTGGTCGGAATTTTTTTTTTTTGGGTTGTTATTAAAGGTTAATATCCATACAGCAGAGTTAGGAAAGTGAAAGTTGATCATACCCAACTAAAACAGAGTAGAGAAGCCAGGGGAGAGAGCATTCAGGGTACATAACATGCTCCAAGACTGTAATTTTCAGTTAAGTCTAGCTGCTGAAGCTCCCTGCTGTAACCTGACGCCAGTTTCATCTGATGGCTTCTGAAACAACCAATTGCAACTCTAAGACTAGTTTTACCTTCCTCCATAGCTTGCCAGCTCCCCCAAACTTTTCTAGTGCCAAAGAACTGTCTGGAAAAACAGGTGACATTTCTCCTTCTTATAAAACCTTCAGCCTTCTCTTTGTTCTTTGGACACAGGGAAGACCACCAGGTCTGTATGCATGCTACGAATTGCAATTCTTATATCCAAAATGACATGTTAAACTTAGAAATTCGTCTCTACGTATTTTATTTGACTTCGACATGAGATGCAAGCGAAACCATGTTTAAAACAAATTGGATAAAATTAGCCAATTAGTAGAAGAACCCGACTTTATTCCTTTTTCTCATCCGCTGTCTTCGCCCAACACGCACAGTATTTCTTTTTAATGGTGGCCGTCTTCTGTGACCTTTTTACTTTTCAAGCCAACGGAGAGAGGTGGTCGTTACACACAGGCAGGGCCCAGAACTCACGGCTCTGCGCCTGCAGACTCGGTGCCGGCCGGGTTCCGGGACTGCCGCCGGCCTGCACCCACGTCAGGGCCTGACCCCGGCCCTCGCCCGCGGCCGGTGCGTGGCTGGGCGCGGCGGGCTTCGAGGGCCAGAGACACGGCGCACATGCCGGCGCCCGCCCCCGCGCCCGCGAGAAGACAGGGAACCCGGACGCGCGGAGGCTGACCCGGAGCCTACCCATGAGGCAGCGCGCTGGCTGCACGAGAGCCCCCCCTTTCCACGGCTCAGCCGCTGGCTCCGCAATGGGAGCCGCCACTGTCGCCGCAGTGTAGTTTTTCGTGCTCCTCCTTTTCCTCCTCCTCTTTCTCCTCCTCCTCAGGGCTCCAGTCAGGCCGATCCGCTCCGCTCACGGTAAGCGCCCCCCGCCCCCGCCCGCCCCGAGCTGCAGCAGGCAGAGGCCCTCCCGCGCGGCCTGCGCCGCCTCACTCCGGGGGCGCTGGGCTCGGGGTCTTGAGGCCGGCGCGGGTCGTCGGGAGCGCCCAGGGCGCGGGGGAGGAGACCGGCTGCGCGGCGGCGGCCAGACCGCCATCTTGCGTCGGCCCCTGGCGGGGGAGGGATCCCGGCGCGACGCGGCACCCGGCTGGGCTGCTGCAGGCCAGGGCCGCGCAGGCCGCCGCCGCCTCCTGCTCCTCCGCCACCTCGCCACCCAGGCCTGTGGGCCTGTTTGTCCTCAGCCTGGTTTTGGCTTTTCTTTCTGGAGGCTGCTCGCTTTGGTCTTTCAATACATTTTGTGCCGATGTTTGGCCGAGACCCCTGCTCCTCACACCACAGCCCACCCCCGAGTGTCTTCAGTCGTAGTAAAAGAGACCATAGGTGGTTCGGCACTTTGAGACACAGGGCCCCCAGTTTGCCCAGGTGACCCGTCATTCCACGATCACACCCTCATTTTTGTCAAAGGGACTTGCCCGCTCTGCCACAGAAGTCCTGTTATTGTCTGCAGAAGGCGAAGGGCTCCGAGAAGCATGGAGTTGGATGCACAATTTTCTAACTGAGCTTTGCAGCTTTCACTTAATGAGACGGAAAGAATGATCTCACTCTGAGGTTTTAGCCTGCTCTAGAGATGGAAGGAGTTCCACCCAACTTATCTGAAGTTTTAACGATTTTAAGGAGAAATGTGCTGGAGAGGAAAAACGTCAAAGCGAACCCGCTTCTGCAAGCACGGGAGATCTTTGGCCAAGGGATTCTCTTTGTTTGCGAAGATTTGTTTAAATAAAAATTCGGTCAGCTTAAAAAAATTGGATTTATTGGTTTGAGGGTTGAACAGAATTTGACGTTTTTTAGTGCCATCAAACATAAAATTGAAAGCTAGAAGGAGAGTTTTAAAGTACAAAAGCCTCCAGTTAGCATTTGCAAGGTGTCCTGCTTTGGGGAATCACTGTGCCAACCCAAGCTGTCTAGACGCAGAAACCGTGCCTGTGAAGGCACCGGTTGGATTATAAAATTAAGTTAGGGCTGTGTTTTAATATCACTGCAAGTACCATTATACTCGTCTCTGGTATTTGTATCTGTCTTTGATTCAGATACACCTGATTGTTCCTTCTTAGCCCCCCTTGCAGTGGTCTCTATTGATGGAACTGTTTTGAAGGTGAGGAAAGGCCTCAGGAAGAGGACTTTAATGAGGTCACCTGCCTAGGAAAAGCCGGGGCCATTTATAGAACCTTAGGTCTTCTGACTCCTCATCCAGTACTCACTCCAGTATGTCCCGTTTTTGTGGCGATGAGGTGGGTGACAATAGGCAAGGAGGCTCACCTAAAAAATTTAAGAAATACTAATCAGTTGCCTTTTCTTTTACATTTTTGAGTTAATTTCTTAACGTTGCAACTTTTTATTCAAGATGTGATGTTTTTTTTCAAACATTGAAAATTTGAAGAATAGCCCATTTAAGCACTCATAGCTACCACCTAGTTCTAACAGTTGTCATTACCATTTTGCCACATTTGCTTTGTCACACACTATTTGCTGTACATTTCTAAGTCCCTTGCAGATATATCAATTCACCCCTAAATGCTGTATATGTGTTAGTGTGTATCTCATAAGATTAAGGCATTTTTCTTTATACTGATAACACAATACCATATCATGCTTAAGAAAGTTAAGAATATTTCCCAAAATCTAATGTATGGTGTAGTATATATTCAGATTTCCCCCGTTATCCCCAAAATATCCTTTTTAATTTTTTTTTTGGAACCAGGATCCAATAATTTATTACATTTATTTGTCTTAGTCTCTTTTAAATTACAGTTATTCCCTCATTTTTTTTTTTCCATAATGACATTGACTGTTTGAGGAGACCAGGTTAGTAGTCTTGTAGAATAACCCATATTCTGTATTTTACTGATAGTTTGTCCTCATGGTGTTTAAATGGTTCCCTCTAGCCCCTGTATTTTCTGTAAACTTGAAGTTAGGTCTAAAGGCTTGAGTAGATTCAGGTTTAATATTTTTGACAAGAATACTTCATAAACGTGCTGTGTACTTCATTTAATTCAACATCAGAAGACACATAAAGTAGGGTTGTCCAAAATCTGATCTATCTTTACATTTTAAGTGTTTCCTTTTGCAATTAGCAAGTAATTTGTGGGGTGATATTTTGGCATTAGTACTTGGTATGAATTTAGCTGCAAGTAATCTGATAAACACATAGTTGGGAGCAGTGCCCTAGGAATGGGTATTTGGGAGTTAGGAAGAAAGAGGGGGACAATTTTGGAGGATAAGCCTAAACTGTCTAGTTTAAGGAAGTTGGAATTGCTACCCCCTGAAGGCATCAGAGCCTAGGGAGGCTAGGGAAGAGGAGACACAAAGTAGACATTAGAAAGACTGCCTTCTTTCAAAGTTTGCTTAATACTGTGGTAGCAGTAGTGAGCTGTGATAAATAGAAAAGTTCTGAGATAGTTTGATGTTGGAGGATTGCAAATCTCAGTGTCCCCCCACTTCAACTGGAGCATCTTTCCAGTTAGGCTACTAGTTCAGTCCTTTTTCAGTCTAGTGTTTTTACTACTCAGGATTGGCTTTTTTAGTAGGAGAGAGAAGGGCAGAAGAAAATAAATAATTTTGTACCTCCTCTCTCATGCTTTTCTTTATTCAAGAGACAATTTAGAATCATACCAAGAATTTTTTTTTTCTATACAGATTGGGCATGGGATGTACCTAATAGGAATAGCAATATTTGTAAATGAAAAGTAAACTATAGTCTTAGGTGTCAGGAAATTGGAAATTTATATTGAAGACCTATTTTGTTATTTCAAAAGCAACTTTTGAAAGGTAAATACTTAGAACATAGTCACTAACTAAACATGTAAGCCTGAATAGTTTTTTTTCCTCTTCCTACTTCAGAGAGGGACTCAAAAATATTTGGTTTTTCATTTGAATTGTTTTAGATGATTTAAATAATGATTTGATTTACTCAGTAACTTGTATCAAAAACTTTATGTTTAGAATTTTGGTTCATTTCTGCAAAGCCCTTTTCTTTTAAGGATTCTTTTAACCCTCAGTGTGCCAGAAAAAAATAGTTATTACTGTTTACCATCTAGATCAAAAGGGACGGTTTTTATTTTTTATTTTTACATTTTAAGTTATTTTATATAATTTATAGAGGTAAGAATACAGGCATAATGTAAAAGAACTTATTGGAGCTTTTTTTTTATTTTTATTGGAGCTTTTAATGAGAATTTAAACATAGCAAACCCTTTTGTATATACTTAGAAAAATGAAAAACAAAAGCTCTATTTCATATATTTTATTACATAACACCTGTACAATGAATGTAAGTCAAATATGAATGCTTTTGGAAAATATTCTGATTATAATTCTAGCACGCTTTTTTTTTCGTTTTGAGTTTTTGTATCTATACAAAGAGCATTTTCCTCTCGTCTTCCTACTTTGAGATTTGTGCAAAAGAACATTGTGGTTAGAGGGTAAGACAAATTCTCTTCCTAGGTATTGCAAGTTCTTTTCCTAGTTGCATGAGGAATTTCTTCTTGATAACTTACAGTTTTGTAACTGAAGCTTTTCCCATACAATGAAAACATTCTCCACACTAATATCAGTCATAAACCATCTTCAACTCGTGCAAGTATAATCTCTGACATTCTTATTGAATGTATCTATCTCTCCTATATTCTTTTTATAATGCAGATCACTTCAGGTTAATTTATGCAGGGGTTTTTGAATTCATTGGTGGTTGAGAATGCATTGAGTTGAGAAGAGTAATTAGTTTTTCTTGGGACAATAAGACCCAAGGAGTATATTTAAAATCCAGATTTTGTGCTGTTGACTTCTCTTGCTTTTCCATTTGTGAAAATTCACAGTTCAACCCTATTCTTCCAAAGAGAGCCAACTAAGGAAAGTTTCTTGCTGGATAATACTCAGCCAAGACTAAATTTGTAAAAAATTATCACAAGTTATATTTCTGACAGAATTTTTAAATTTGTCAATTCTTTTATTGCTTGTTACTCTTGGTTCTGCTCTCACCCTTTTCTGAATCTCTGTGCAGATCTGCAAATTCCACGCCTATGATGTTTCACTGTCACATGCTACCCAGATTTTTATTCCATATTTTCCAGATTTTGAAGGTATTTATACCCGAAGTGGGTAATGTAATCTGAATGCAATTAACTACAGATGCTCCTTGAATTACGATAGGGTTACGTCCCAATAAACTCATCATAAGTTGAAAATATCCTAAATCAAAAATGCATCTAACACATTCGATAAACCCATTGCAAAGTCAATCATAAGTCAAAAATGCGTTTAATACACTTAACCTACTGAACATTGTAGCTTGGTCTAGCTTACCTCAAACGTGCTCAGAACGCTTATATTAGCCTACAGTTGGGCAAAATCATCTAATACAGAGCTTATTTATAATAGGAAAGTGCTGAATATCTCATGTAATTTTTGGAATATTGTACTGAAAGTGAAAAACCGGAATGGTCGTATGGGTCAAAAAATCCTAATTTGAACTATCGTTTAAGTCAGGGACTGTCTGTACTTACCAGCTGTCATACATGATCCTGGAACTATTTGTCTTGTAAATATTGATTTGAGATTTCAAATGCTTCTTTAATAGGTTCTAGTTTGTCATTTCTTCTGGGTCTTTTTTTATGTGCATAATCAAAGTGTAATACTGGAAGCATTTTTTGAAACCTTTGATGGCTCATAGTTTGTTGCAGAAAGGATGGCCATCTTCTTTTCTCCACAATTGCAAGATATTTTCAACTTCAGATTTTTAAACCAATTAGAATAATCAATCCAATGAATTCTAAAAACTTCCATATCTTCTATTTCCTTCCAATCACCTTTGAATATACCTGCCTTCAACACTTGGGCACTTATGAATTTTATCAAATAAAATTTTAGCACACAAATGTAAGAGATGAAAGAATACTGTCAGATACTCTTTTTATCCAAAACAGCATGGTCTATATTCTTATTGCAAAAATACTGCATGATGAATTCCTTCCTGCTGAATGAGAATACCATATTTTCTTTTTATTTTTAGAACTGTATTATTCCCTCATTGATTGTTGAGTTTGAGAAAATTTACCTAGGATAACTCAGGTTTCTCTTGTATAGTCAATTTCACTGTTGTCATTAGAGTCTAAAGTGCTTCTATCTTTGCTTTCATCTTCTGGTTCATCTAATAATTGTGAAGTGCTTTCCTCTGTTAATTTTCTTCTTTTCCATTATGGGCAAAAAAATAAAAAATTCTGAGTTCTTAACTGTATTCAGTGAAAACTAAAAGCAGATGAAGGGGACCAGGTTGTGCTACCCCAAAATATGCCTCTTTAGCATAAGGATTATTTTGAGCTGAAGGCAATTGAAAATCAATAGATGCAGAAGAGTTGTCTGTCTTCCCCTTATCTGCCCGAGAGCAGGGCATAGATTTCCTTTTGTGAGGTGTTTCCACTATTTAACTGGGAAAGAAGAGCAACTCTCTTTCCCTGAGATGGAGAGTCAGCACAGAGATGAGTTTGCATAAACATATTTTACTGAAATAACCTTTATTTTCCATTAGTTCCACCATATATTTCCTAGTCACTAAAAATTGTATGTATTTTCTCCTGCTGATCTGTCTTTTCTTAGTTTAATTCGCAGGCCCCTAGGTACTGAACCTAAGAGAGTAGAGGAAAAGTTTTTCCTTCTTAACACAAACTACAAAGTTGTTTTCAGTCTTGTGTACCTTTTAAAAAGTTAGTACAACATTTTATACAAAACAAGAAAACCGAAAAAAAATAAGAGAAGTGAAGGATAATGCATTAGTCTAGATTTATTTCACTATGCATCATTCTTGTAGGTAACTGAATTCTTCTTCCATTTTCTTCTTATTTTCTAGCAATGTTGGGATTAGTCGATGAGCAATGGTGAAAAATAATACCTAGGGTGATGGAATTAACAAAATATTTTAAGATGTAGGAAAAATAAAATCATAAGATCCTATAATATATCCTTGATTTATAAAAGGATTCTGTTATAGACCCACGTAGTATTAATAGTTGTAAGATAGAATGTTTTATTTTATTTAAAAGTAATAGGTAAATTTTCTCTTCTTTGTTTGATGATCTCTAGGAGACAATGTAAGTCATAAAATGTCAAACTTTCTAAATAGAACTACTCAAAAAAGAGAATAAAAAATTAAAATAGTTTCCTTTGTACTTTGATAGTATACTGAAGGTTAATGCTTAATTTGGACAGTTAGACATAGAGTTCTACCCCTCTCCAACATACACATTAAACCTACCTGCCTCTTTTTCTACTACCATGTAGCTTTTCAGCCTATCACAGGCTGTTTCTAATGAATGCAGGCAGGACTTAGAAAGTTGTTCCTTCAGGTTTCTGTTCTAAAATATTTTTGTTGTTACCAGTTATTTCTTCCCTTCCTTCCAAGCTTTACCTTCAGAGACCCTCTATGTAAAAAATAACTAAATAAAATAACTAAAATAACTAAAACCCTGGAGGATCAAGGTGTTGTATTTAGGCTTTTTGATTAACTGGATTAAGCCAAAAATATATTTCACTCAATAACTTTCATTGTAAACATTCCTCTTTTTCTGGTTTAGAACAGCATGATGAACACAAAGCGATTTTAAGGATGATGTATGTTTTGCTTCTTTGTGTTTGTAAACACAATACCTTACATATAATTAATGCTCAGTAAATATTTTTACTTAATGTGTTTATCACTTGAATATTCCCTAACAGTTTAAAATTATTGTTTTATTCCTTGTATTGGTGTATAACTTAAATTTTTTTTTTTTACCAGGTAGTACAGTAATTTAGCCCTCTTTTTTAAACAAAGGCTTTGACTTAGTTTATCTAGTGTGGTAGTTCTCTCAGTGCATTCTGGGATTTGAGACACTTTTAAGGGTTCAACTAGGTCTTCTCTTTACCACTCAGCCTTTTTTGTGAGGCTGGATTTTCTTTACTTCAGCAGAACATGTAGTGTAACAGGTTGAATGCAGAAGCTGGTAAGAGAATACAGCTGTCTTTATTAAAACATTAATGAGATTTGCAAAAATGTAAAACAACCTCTCTTCTCTGAATTTTTTGTTTTGAGAAATAGTTATTTTTTATAAAAATATTGAATATATAGTGCTTTCATTATTGTCATTTTAAAGTAAATTAATATATATTTAAAAAGATTTCCAGCAAGAAAAAAAATTAGACAACCCCATTAAAAAGTGGGCAAAAGACATGAAAAGAAACTTTTCAAAAGAAGATAAACTGATGCCAACAAACATGAAAAAATGCTCAACATCTCTATTCATCAGTGAAATGCAAATCAAAACCACAATGTGATACCATCTAACTCCAGTGAGAATGACTTTTATCAAAAAGTCCCAAAACAGCAAAATGGTGGCATGGATGTGGTGATACAGAACACTCATATGTTGCTGGTGGGACTGAAAACTAGTACAACCTCTATAGAAAGTAGTATGGAGATACCTCAAAGAACTGAAAGTAGAACCACCATTTGATCGAGCAATCTCACTACTGGACATTTACCCAAAGGAAAAAAAGACATTTTATAAAAAACACACCTGCACCCTAATGTTTATAGCAGCACAGTTCACAATTGCAAAGATGTGGAAACAACCCAAGTGCCCATGAGTGGATTAATAAAATGGGGTATAGGTATACCATGGAATACTACTCAGCCATAAAAAATGGTGAACTAATAATACCTGTTAAATTAACTTGGATGTAACTGGAGACCATTCTTCTAAGTGAAGTATCACAAGAATGGAAAAACAAACACTTCATGTATTCACTGTTAAATTGGAACTAATCAATCAAAAAAAAAAAAAAAGTTTGGGGTATGCTGGTCTCCACAGGCTGACAGAGCAGGAGAAGCTTGGGCTGTGGCTGCCTTCCTTCTGGGTTGGTCTTGGGTAAATGAGCTCAGTTCTAGGCACTGCAGGGGCCTAATAGTAGCAGCTCCTACATGTTTACTATTAGAAATAAATAAAATACTGCCTCTCTGTGCTTCGAAAGCACTACCCCCTACAAAAAAAAAAAAAAAAGATTTCCAGGTTTGGGGTTTGTGGACTCTTAGGTAAAGAGTCTATCCTTAAAGGTTAATCAGCCACACACCTTTTTTGGGTCAGATTTGGGGTTTCTTCAGCATTACAACTGAATTCCTTTCAGTTGATTTGCCTTTTGACTAGAGCTAGTTATCAAAGCAAAGGTGATTAGTCTTTGAACTAATTTGCCCCTTTGCGTCTAGGCTTGCCTCCTGTGTGTTTCTTATTTTGTGGGTTACCTTTGGCAAGTCTAAGAAGCAAAGCCTGGAGGGTTTTAGGAGGAGTCTGGGGGTTTTAGGTATATCCTAATCTCTATTGTGTCTCCTACCATGGTTTCTCATTCACTGCTTTTCTCATTCAGTGTTTAAGGCTACGTGACTTTGAACTATACAGGATTGCTGATTGCTGCCAAAAGGGCCCTCATAAGCAAAATGCAACATGGAAATAGCTTTATTACATTTTATGGGAAAAATAAGTAATAGATCTCACAACCTTATTGAATAGAAAAAAGTATATCAGGAAATTGCTATCTCTTTTGTTAGATTGCATTGTTAGTATGTGTTCTTTTGAGAAGTTATACAAGGGATGTCTTTCTATTCTTTGATTTCTTTTATTGTAGTGTTTTAGAGATGGTAAAGTGTATTCCCTGTTATAATATTTCATCATCAAAACAAATACTCCTTTGAGATAGGTGGTATTATCATCCATCTTTTACAGATAAGGAAATTGAGTCTCAGAAAAAGTTCATTTTATCCACTGGAATACTTACTGGGTGTCAGATACTGTATATTCATTTTATAAAATATGATGCCTCGGTCTTCCCTCACTTCAGCCTTAGCCTTTGTATCTCAAAATTACATGCTGTCTTTTACTTGGGCTGGATAATTCAGGCTAGCCTTGCAGCCTCAACCACTGTTAGAAATGCTGTTTCTTAGAACTTGTGGCCTATTCTGCACCTTACTGCACTCTGGAAGCTTTTAGTGCTAGGATAACCTAACCCAGCTCTCCATGGGTTGCTGGAAAGTTATTCAAGAGTTTGGAATTGATAAGTGACACAAGGAATGCATTATTTCAGGATATCGTTAATTTGGTGGCTCTGTATTGAATGGATAAAAGCAAAGAGATCTGGATGTTGAGAGACTGAGTAAAGATAGTTCCTGAATTAAGATGGTTCATCTTAAGATTTTTTTGACTTTTACTGTGGTGAATGCCATACACATTCAGTAGAAACTGTGCTTTTAATTTTGATCTTTTCCCGGACTAGTGATATGTGGGTAAAATGCTATCAAACAGCATCATATGCTAAAGAAAAATCTTTCATGAAAGGAAGAGTCAATTAATTGATGGCACAAACTTCATTGTTATCTTATTTTAAGACATTGCCACAGCCACCCCAATCCTTAACAACCACCACCCTGATTAGTCAGCAGCCATCAACATTGAGGTAACACCCTCCACCAACAAAAAGAGCACTGAAGGCTCAGATTGTTAGCATTTTTTAGCAATAAAGTATTTTTTAACTAAGATATATACATTGTTTTTGAAACATAGTGCTATTGCACACTTAGTAGTACAGTATAGTATAAACATAACTTTTATTGCACTGGAAAACTAAAAATTTTGGGTGACTTGCTTTATTGTGATATTCACTTTATTGTGGTGGTCTGGAACAGAGCCCATAATATCTCCAAGGTATCCCTGTCTGAATTAGAGGTAAGTGTAAGTATCCAGATGCCAGTTTTCAGCAGTAAAAGAGGAGGGACTAGAGCTTAGTTGAGATATCAGGGGTTGGAGGTGAATATTTGATGATTTTACTGGCTGCTACTGAGAACTGATAGCTGAGACTATGGAATTTATTAGATTTGTCTTTTAGGGAACAGTTTGTGTAGGGCTGAGGTCTAAACTTTTTGGAAAATCTGTTTTTACTTTATTTAAGGAGGAAAAGATATGGAAAATCTATAGAGTTAAAAAAACAGGTGAGTACGCCAGATTGTTGGTGTACAGAAAATTACTGAGCAGGATATTTCAAGAAGGGGGGTTAAAATAATTGCAAAATAAGTAAGGAAAATGAAGAAAAGGTAATTGGCTATTGGGAGGGTTTTGGGGATCTTCAGGTAGATACTTTGGTATCTACTGCAGAGCACTGCGCAATAGATAATGCTGTAGCTGTCCTGCTATGCTCAGTTCAGTTTTGAGTGACAAAGTGGCAATAACTACAGCAAATTGTTTGCAGCCTGGATCAGGTGTGCAGGGGTTTTAGCTGGATAAATAGGAGGTGAAACAGAGATATTCCTTATGCCTTGTGTAGAAGAAAGATTCCTTTTGTATAGAAGCTTTTAAATGACTGTGTTGATTTAGATTGATTTGTAGATTTAAGCAGTCTGCTGAAGCATAGCCTTTCTACTTATTAATATGACATTAAACATTTTGGGGTTAACAAAAATGTTAAAATTCTAAAAAGTTGAATTATTATGATGCTATGACAAAGAATATTTGAGATGTTTTATCTGAATCAATATCTGTGAAGTAGATTTTGATATCATTGGGAGTTTTTATTTAAACCATCAAGCAGCTTTATTAAAATGAAATTTGTGTTAAGATTATTGACTATTACTTTTTTTCAGGAATTTACTTGTTTTGAATTAACTCCGAAGAATTTCATCCTCAGTGTTGAGCTTCAACCCAACTGCTTCATTCATTATGTTGTATTTGAAAGTTTCTAGAAAATATTTGGATATAGTAGGTTGTTTACTGAAGTATTTTATTCCTAATTCCAGATGAAGTTTCATAATTCTACATTTCAATTATGACAATTTTTTTTGCTGAAATAATAAAAATCTTTAAGCTTAGGTAGAAATTTACATACTTCTAGATGGAAATGTTTACAGTATTAAGGTTGGAAGAGTCCTTGAGAGATCTTGAAAGTGACCATTTTCTATCACATAATGCTTGAATTTCTCATATTTTTTTTGGTGGTCTTTCTCACCTACAGTTCTGCTGATTGTTTTGTTCTTATATTGAGACGAATCTCAATATAGGTTCTAAAACCTAATTGTTTTGTTCTTATATTGAGATGAAATCTACTTCTTATAATTTTAGTCTTTTGTTCTTAGTAGAGGCAGATAGTGTTGTGTCTGAACTCTGAATCCTTGCCCCACCACTTAATTGTGTTACATTGGACAAGGTACTTACTCTGTAACTCAGTTTCTGCAGCTGTAAAGAGGGGGTGATAATAGTGTCCACCTCATAGGGTTTTTTGAAGATTAGGTGAAATCATGTATGCATTTAATTAATATTAGCTAACATTAATAATTGTATAATAATTTTTATTATCTTATAATTTATAATGATAACTTATAGTCGATTATAATGAATGAAATAGTTATGTTCAAGCTCATCCCTAGGAATGAAATTCTCTAGTTTATTCAAAATAAGAAAATATTATTATTACTGTTATTATTACCACTTGAGCCACAAAGAACAAGTCACTTTCTTTCCTCCTTTCTTATGACAAACAAAATATCTGTAAACAGCTTTTATTTCTACCTCAGCCTGACTCATGTTTTCCTAGGTTAAATATCTTTTAGTCCTTTCAACTTGACCTAGACAGAGCTCTAGTTCTGAATTCCTTGTAGTGGACATCTGTTGTTTTTGCCATCCAACATCCATTCCACCCTTACCTTGGTAACAAAAGTCTTGATTTTCCTTGGGAAAACCATCCCTTCCTCTAGTCTTTACTTTTTGTTTTTTTGAGACAGTCTCCCTCTGTCATGACAGCTAGAGTGTCCTGGTGTCAGCCTAGCTCACAGCAACCTCAAACTCCTGGGCTCAGGTGATCTTCCTGCCTCAGCCTCCTGAGTAGCTGGGACTGTAGGTGCGTATCACCATGCTGGGCTAATACTTTTTGCTTTTTTGATTGAGACTCTACCTCTGGTACCGGGGAAAGCATGGGATGTAAGCCTAAACTTGCCACAGTCCCTTAGCATTCCCTTAGCGATTGGCTTAGGGAAGGGCATATGACTTTGGCTAAACAAATCAACTTGAATGAGAGCTGATCTTATTATCATTGTTCTGAACTTGAATCTTGGAAGTTGGTTGAAGCTATTACAATCATTCTCATTCTTGTATCCTTTTGGAGGATACAATCAACATAGGGGAAGTAAAAGCCCAGGAAAAGAGAGAGAAAAACTAGATTCACATGACATTGTTTGAATCATGTATGTAGTTATTTCTTAAATGAGTTAATAAATATCGTTTTACATAAGCCAGTTTGAGTTGGGTTTTCTGTTATTTACAGTTGAAAAAGTTGTGGCTGGCTGGTGTTTACAACTAATTGATCACAACCAGTTACTGATTCCTTTGGTCTTTCTCCACTTCCACTGCTTCACTTGACTGGCCTATAAAAAAGAAAATTAACACCTGTAATCCTAGCACTCTGGGAGGCCATGGCAGGAGGATCCAGGAGTTTGAGACCAGCCTGAGCAAGAGTGAGACCACATCTCTACTAAAAATAGAAAAAATTAGCCGGGCATGGTGGCACATGCCTACAGTCCCAGCTACTCTGGAGGCTGAGGCAGGAGGATTACTTGAGCCCAAGAGTTTGAGCTTGCTGTGAGCTAGGCTGACAGCATGGTATTCAAGCTCAGGCAACAGAGCAAGACTCTGTCTCAAAAAAAAAAAAGAAAGAAAATTAAAAAATAAAAAAAAGAGTCATGGCCGTCATGGCCAATACATAGTATCCCAATTGAGGATTGATCAGTATGGAATTAGGGTAAAACCACCATCTCTTTGATTTTAGCCTCAGATTCTGTCATTTTGACACTGTATCACAAACTTACATCAATTCCTGCTTATTGCTTCTTGGCCTTTTGGCTAAGATCAAGTATATCTATTCTTATCAGTTTAAAATCCCTCAGTGGCTTTTCATTGCTCTTAGGAAAAGGACAAATTTCCTTGACATGGTCTACAGGATGTTTTATTGTTTGACTCCTGCCTATCTCTGTTGTCTTATCTCTTACTATATAACTCCTTGCTTCTGTTTTTATAGTCATGATGGTTTCTTTTTGGTTTCTCATGTTTGCTCTGTTCCCTCCTGCCATAGGTCTTTTGCACACATGTTGTTTCTTCTGCATGGAACCCTCCCTTTCTTCTCCTGTTTGCCTAGTTAACTCCAGTCCTTTCCTCAGATAACAACTAATCATCACCTTTATAGCGAAGCCAGTTTTGATTATGCTAACTATAATTCCAGATTCATAGCACTTATCATTGTCATTTTATGTCTTTTTATATGAGTGTTTGTACCTATTTCTAGAGTATAAGCTTTGTGAGTGCAACAGCTAAGTATTAGTTTTTGTTCATTATTGTATTCCTACCTGGTATATAAGTATAGTTGTCCCTTAGTACCTGCAGGGGGATTGGTTCCAAGACCTCCATTGATACCAAAATCAGAGGATACTCAAGTCCTTTGTATAAAATAGCATAGTATTTGCACATAACCTATGTGCATGCTCCCTCATACTTTTAAATCATGTCTATAATACTTATAATAACTAATATAAATATTTTGTAAATAGTTGTACTGTTATTTTTTAAGTTTGCATTATTTTTTATTGTTACATTATTATTATTATTATTTTCCCTGAATATATTTGATCTTTGGTCATGGTTGTGGAACCCACTGGTATGGAGGGCCGATTGTATGCTTTTTAAATGAATGACTAACCTTTTTTGACTCATAGGTCTTTTGGTAACCAAAACTGGTAAGCAATACATCTCCATTTATATTTTTGTGAATTTTGTCTTTTGGGCAAATACAAACTGTTATTTTATCATTCATTTTCTTGTTGAGATCTTTAAACCTGCATTCTGTTAGGTAACATGCATTGCGCTTTCTACTCATATAAACTTAATCTGCACACAGTATGGCAGATTTAATTCAAATCATTGCTATAAATATTGCCCTTTGTTAAGTTATACAAGGGATTGGAATGCCCTTCTTATACCTTAACCATAGCCCTATTTGTATCTTTAATCACTGTTGTTATCCATTGTACTGCATCCAAACTCTGGTGAGTGGGATTCGAGGGTAGGGCAGGAGAGGGAATACTATTCTTACTTTTTATTCTGCACACTTAATATGTTTGAATTATTTTCAATAAACATACTTTATTTTTTAAAGAAGTGCTAATGAAAAGAAAACATTTTTCCATTAAGAATTAATGTATGTTTCTTCCATAGTAGGTCATTTCCTAACCCACCAGCTATATGTGATTGCTTTTTTTCAAACTCCTAACCTAGAAATTCTTAAGAATTTGATGTACTGTCTTATCTCCCCAGAAATTGATTATGTACAAAATTTTGCAAAATTTTTTATTTCTGTGGTGCTCCCAACACCTTATCAAGAACCTCTGCTGTTGCACTTTTAATTTTTATTATTATAGCAACCATCTCCTCTTTTATAAGATATTGATGTATTTACCATAATCCCCCAATAGATAACTTCTTGAGTTAGGGCCTTTTTTCATAGCCTATTCAGTGTTAGGATTTATGCTTTGCATTAGATAGAAAACAAGCATATCATTTTTAGAATTCTTAATTGTTTATATTATAATATAAAGTATTTTATTGTCCTCAGAAAGTCTTGATTGTGTTCACTAACTTGGAGAATCGTTTTGGCTGTAAAGAATACATTTGGATTTCTCCTAATTTCAGGGAATTAAAGTGCTAATTCTTTGATAAGCTTCCTTCAGAGAATGAAGTTTTTTGTATAAGTTAGGAGATGGGCAGAGTAAACTGGTTTAATTACCCTAGCCTTATTCTTGGAATTAGCTAGAGCAACCTCTTCCAGGACCTAGATTTTCCCTATTCAAGTCCTAGTCTCCTTGGAAGTTGACTTCCTTCAAGACTGAGTCCCAGACTTTCCCCTTCTCTGTTTGCTTGTTCACTGTTAAGATTCCCAAATGTATAATCCTTTTTTAAAAGACATTTTACATTTTTGGTTGATTTTAAAAGTAAAAACTATGTGTATCCATATTTTCTGTTTTTAAAATCCTTTTCTCTTTTTCTAAAGAGTGCTCATTATCAGGAGGCAATATTCTTCTTAAAATAAAAATTAGAATCTTTCAGAAATTAGGTGAGATTTATCTTCTAAAGTCTTTTAAGAATCTATGATCTTCCAGTATTTTGTCTATAATGTTTTAGATGCTGGTGATCAGATGTTTTTAATAATGAGATTTGTGTGGTTGTAATGTGCCCTTTTCAAAAATAAGACTGGTTTTTCATAGTAACAACTGGACTGATTCTGAAAAAGATATTTAGTTTTCTAACATGAAAACATTTTAAAAAAAATTTTAGGCACAAAAGGAAGATGAAGATGAAATTTCATCTGCTTAATGTTTATAAATAAAAATTTTAATAAGTTAATTTTTCTAAAATTTCATAGTTAAATATCTAAATTTTATTAAATCAAATTTTAGTCATGGGTCTCTCTTTCAATTTTATATGGTTTATTGCTTATGACTTAAAGTTTCTATTTGTATGATTTGTCTTATAATGCCAAAGTAGATATCATCATTCTCTGCTTTTCTAATCCTGTTACAATCAATTTCCATAATGGAATCAATAGCTGACAGATACTAAGGTGCTATACAGCAATTTTAAAAATTGCCCTTTCTCCTGAAAAGGTTTCATATGTTTTTAAGATGATGAACATTAAATTAAAGTTAATTTTCTAATACCTCTTTGACATAGTTGGAAATTCTTGAGGGATCACAAAATCAGGGTTGAAATTACTAGATTGTTATTTATAGTTAAGAATCCACTTTGAACCCTTTAAGCTCTATTCACTTGCGTTTAGAATTCTAAAATTATATTCATCCTTTTCAGTATGCCATTAGTGACAGAAAGATTTAAATAATTGTTTATGAAATGAAATAGAACATAAACTAAAACTTTAAAGTCAGTGAAATGATTTAAATGCCTGATTTCTTGAGAAATTTCTTAGAGGAACAAAGTGACAGAGGAGGGTGGGGGAGGAAGGGCAAGAAAAAAAGTGACGAATCAGACTTTACTGAACCAATGATCCTGTGTCATCTAAATGATTTTTCCACTGAGAAACTCTTCTAAGTTTTAAGTAGATATGCAAAATTAATGTTTTTTTTTGTAGCTAGAATGTTATCTTAGCTAACTTCATTTTTATACACAATACTTACTTTGGGTATAAATTTTCACTGTTTGAAATGGTTCTATTAATTTTTTTAATATCCCCCCTTGCTCTCCCTCCTGGCGCCTCTTTCAAGACAGGGTCTTGCTCTGTTGCCTGGGGTAGAGTGTAGTGGTATCATCACAGCTCACTGCAACCTCAAACTTCTGGATTCAAGTGATCTTCCTGCCTCAGCTTCTGGAGTAGCTGGGACTACAGGCGCGCCACCACGCCCAGCTTATTTTTAAATTTTTTGTGGAGATACGGGGTCTTGCTGTTGCCCAGACTGGTCGCAAGCTCCCGGCCTTAAGCGCTCTTCCTGCCTCTGACTGCCAAAGTGCTAGGATTACAGGAGTGAGCCGCCATGCCTGCCCTGTATTTCCCTTTTATGTTAAGTTGATCATATCTGGTTTTGGTGTTGCCAACTTCTTGGCTAAGTATGCAAACTAATTAATACATTTTAATGATGGGAAAGAAAACAAAGGTTGACTTTATAATTTGATTTCTTGGATTATTTCATTGTATATATACCTTGGATTTATGGGATCTGGGGAGAAGATCTAGAATTGAACTATTCAGTGTATTCCTCATGTTCACTTTTGTATTTTACTTACTAGCTACTCTTTTGTTTTTTTTTTTGAGACAAGGTCTTGTTCTGTTGCCCAGGCTGGAGTACAGTGGCGTCATCAGAGCTCACTGCAACCTCAAACTCCTGGCTCAAGGGATCCTTATGCTCCAGCTTCTTGAGTAGCTGGGATTACAGGTGTGCACCACAACACCAGGCTAATTTTTCTTTTCTTTTCTTTTTTTTTTTTTTTTTTGTAGAGACAGGTCTTGCTCTTGCTCAGGCTAGTCCCTGGCCTCAAGTAGTCCTCCCGACTCAGCCTCCCGAAGTGCTAAATTACAAGTGTGAGCCACCACGCTCAACCCTCATTTTTTTTTAAAAGTCTTTTTTAGAAATTATAATACTGGGATGCATGCAGAATGAAATAGTGTTTTTTTCCTTAATGGAAATGATGCAAGATACCATTTATACAATTAATGGTATATGTTAATTTTTATGTGTTTGTAGTTTTGAATTAGATACTTGTTTTATTCTGTTAGGTTAGTAGTGTATAATTTAACAGTGTTGGTAAGTTGTAGGGGGGTGTGTGTTGCTTATATGAGGGTTTAAAAATCTTTTTGTGCATTTTAACTAGTTTAGAAATGCTTTTTTAAAAAGATGAAAATATGGCATGACTCCTTTGACATTTACGTTCCAGAAGATATATTTTTATAAAGCTAAAATTTCATCATGAGAAATTTTACTGTAATGAAGATCTTATATAGTCATGTGCCACATAATAACATTTTGCTTAACAGACCACATATATGACGGTGGTGGTCCCATAAGATTATAATGGAGCTGAAAAATTCCTGTCACCTAGTGATTTGTGTTAAAGTTGCCTACAGTATTCAGTATAGTAACACGCTGTACAGGTTTGTCACCTAGAAGCAACAGGCTGTGCCATATAGGCCAGGTGTGTCATAGACTATACCATTTAGATTTGTGTAAATGCTGTACACTCCATGATGCTCTCACAATTACGAAATTCGTGTAATGATGCATTTCTCAGAATTTATCCCTGTCATTAAGCGATACATGACTGTATAGCAAAATGATTTTTAAGTGCTCAGCTGATAGCGTGTAAATTCCAGTATGATAATAGAATTGGGATCAATTCTTAGAGTTCTTTAAAATGGGATTTAGCCTAGAGTTAAAAATGATTAAGATTTTTGAGTGGTTTCTGTTTGCCAGACACTGAGCTATGTGCTTTACATGTATTATCTCATTTAATCTTTATTATATAGTCACACAGTAAAAATACGATATATGAGTCTCACAGGGTGTGAATTGTGAATCTTAAAAATATTCTCTTGGTACTGTTAAGTCCTTAATGCTAAACAAAAATTATGTATTTATATACTTACCATAAGCATTACACTGATTCTAGTTTAGGGACAAGCTACTATAATTGAGTAAAAGAGATTTAAATAGACCTCAGAACTAGAGGAATTTAGTTAAACAGAAGATTCACTAGAGTCTCTTGTGGTAGTAATTCAGACATTTATGGCAATAACTTCTGAAATTAAAATATTTTTTCCTTTGTAATAGTTCAGTCCAAATAATTTGGAAATGGAAAAGCAGGAAAGCTTGCTTTTTTCAGCCTGAGGCTAAGGAGGAATGTGAATATTGAGTTAGCTGTGTATTCCAATATTTGAGATTTCCGGTATCTAGGTTTTGAACTTTTTTGCTTTATAACTAAAATGGTTTTTTAAAAGCTTGTTTATTTTGTAAAATTTATGCTGTTGCATGTGCATGGGAATTCAAAAAACAAATTCATAGTTCGAATAAAGTTTGAAAGTGTTTTTTTGGGATAATGTTTATTCTAGCAACATTTAAAAAGCCCAGTGAATTATAAACATATTAGATTGTAAACTTCTGAAGACCAGGATTGTGACTTAGTCATCTTTGTTTTCCCCTAGAACCTTGCATACAGAGAAGGCCATGAGTAGTTATTTTTTGATTGAATTAATCTATGATGAAATACATCAACTAATTTTCTGTTCTTTTTCAGTTAGTTGATAAAAAGCCAGAAAAATATAAACTAAAATTTATTTAAAATTGTGTTTTCTTAAAGAAATAATTACATTTATTTCAGAAATGTGAAGAAGAGGTAACAATTAAAGATTAATGTCACTTAGCATTTGAAAAATCAAATTTACTACAATACCTTATGAGGTGATTACTCATTTTTATGAAAGGATACTTTAAAAAATTACTTATCATTTACTGATTCATCATAGTTCTTCAAGTAGTAAGTGCCTAATATTTTATTTATTAAATTTGGGTTTATTCAGGAATGAAACATTTATGTAAAGTGAATTACATGTGTACATCAAACATAAAAATTGAGCTTTTTATAGGAGAAAAGATTAAATTAAATATGTCTGCATTTAATTTAATGAACTCCACGCTAATAGTATCTTTATTTTATAGGAAGGAAAACTGAGACATAACTTGCCGCCTTGTCTGGAGTCACATGGTGAGTTTAGAGATCAAAATTAGATCCAACAATTGGCGAATCCCAAGTTTCATGTTTCAAAATTTGGTGTTACTTGAAGCAACTCATAAAATTGACTGATGTCATGTGTCAGTACTTAGGTGACAATTTACAGAAAGTCAACTCTGCAACTTGATGGGCGACAACCCTTTTCAACCAAAAAGTAAGTGTTGCTAATATGAATGATCCTGGTATTTGTGGTATAATTCTGCTTCAGGAGAAATGATGGGGTAGGAGATGTTTTCTTAAAAACACAAACCCTTAAAATTGTTAAAGTAACAAATGCTCACATAAAAACAAATAATGTAAATAAAAAAGTGAGTGAAGTAGAAATATGAAGTGTTTTCTCTCCATTCCCAGAGGTAACTACTATTATCAATTTGGCATACGTGATCACATATGTTTCTTCTATGCACAGACAAAAAATAAATTATTTCTAAAAAATTATAAAGGTATTATGTGTCTTTTAATTTTTTTTCCTCAACAATATATCCTGGCTATGTTAACAATGGCAATGTCCTGTTAAAAAGAACCACGAATATTATTATATAATGTGTTAGTTTGCTTGGGCTGCCATAACAAAGTATTACAGACTGGGTGGCTTACACAGTGGAAATTGTGGAATTTTTCTTACAAGTCTTGAGGCTAGAAGTCCAAGATTAGTATGTTGTAGGTTTGGTTTCTTCTGAGGGCCATGAGGAAAGGGTTCCAGGCCTCTTTCCTTGGCCATCTTCTTGTGTCTTCCATGGTATCCCCTCCTGCAGGTGTCTGTGTCCTAATCTCCTCTTCTATTAAGGACACCAGTCATATTGGATTAGGGCCCACCCTGGTAACCTCATTTTAACTTAATTACTTCTAAAGACCCTATCTCCAAAGACAGTCACAATTCTGTGGTAGTAAGTATATGTCACATATCTTCAACATATGAATTTTGGGGAAACGCAGTGCAGCCCATAAAATATACCAACTGGATATAAATGATATTTTTATTATCAGTATACAATAGGTCTCCCTAATTGTTTAAAATTCGACATTGCCTGACTTCATCAAGTCCGTAGATTATCATGTGCTATGTGCCTACTGCCCATCTAATATGTAGGGGGAAATACACTCCCAATGAGCTCAGTTGGGCCTTGGGTATATAAAATTAAGACACATGAAATGGTAAGCTGTTTGAAATGTATGTTAAATATTTAATTGCCTGATATAGACTATCAATGTATTTTAGAATTTAAAGAAAAGTAAAATCTTATGGTTTGCTAAGGGAGTTATAATTGAACCAAGAGTTAAGAGGGGCAGGAAATTAATATTTTGTTGGGTATCTGCTTGAAGGTAGGTACGTTATATGGCATTTTCTTGAAGCTATGTAATACTTTCATTAGGTAGATATCATACCCATATTACAGATGAGGAAAATAGATTCAAGTAATTTCTCCAGTGTCACATGATTAGAAACAGTGCAGTGAAGATTTTTACTGTTCAATTTGGTATCAAGTACATGCTCTCTTTGCTCTAGACTGGAATGATATAGATTATATAGGTAAGAAGGAAGGATATTCTGTATAGAAGAAGCAGTGTAGATATTAGCTCTTGAGACATACAATGAGGTTGGTGTTTCAAGTATTTAAAATATGCAAATTCTAAGCTATGAATTGCCAGTGAAAATTAGTATTTTTAATTATTTGACTTGACGAAGTCTGTCTGATTAGTAAAAGAGTACAGTTAGAATGGTGCTGGGAAAACTGGATAGCCACATGTAGAAGACTGAACCAGGATCCACACCTTTCACCTCTCACAAAAATCAGCTCACGCTGGATAACAGATTTAAACCTAAGGAGCGAAACTATTAGAATTCTAGAGGAAGATGTTGGAAATACTCTTCTAGAGATTGGCCTAGGCAAAGAATTTATGAAGAAAACCCCAAAGGCAATCACAGCAACAACAAAAATAAATAAATAGGACCTGATCAAATTAAAAAGCTTCTGCACAGCCAGAGAAACTGTCACAAGAGCAAACAGACAACCTACAGAATGGGAGAAAATTTTTGCATGCTACAAATCCGATAAAGGGCTGATAACCAGAATCTACTTAGAACTCGG
>CAUYSK010049874.1:0-63201 GCA_963575035.1 Avahi laniger | reverse complement strand
CCAGAAGTACCCTATCCTGGACAAGGTAGCCAAAATAGATCTTGCCCCACCATTGACTTCCCTCAGTTAAAAATGAGTGCTTGTATCCCAAGAATGGAAAGACAAGCACCACATGTATTCACCATCAAATTGGTATTAACTAATCAACACATAAGTGCACATATAAGAATAACATCTATTGGATGTTGGGCAGGGGGGAGGGGAGAGGGGGAGGAGGGAGAGGGGACGGGTATATACGCACACAAAGAGTGCAATGTGCACCACCCGAAGGATGGACATATTTGAAACTCAGATTGGGGGGGGGAGGCAAGGGCAACATACATAACCTAAACATCTGTACCCCCATAATATGCTGAAATAAAAATAAATAAACAAATAAATAAACAGATACGGCCATGCAAATATAAGCACGCCTTCATATCTAGCCCCCTAATATTCAAATATATCTTGGGAAATTTTGGACTTGCCCAGGAATTTGCATTTGAACTCATTTTACCTAGATCTCAAGGGGAAGAATGTCCTCCTCTAATGGATAGGCTATATGTAGAATTAGTTGTGACTAATAAAATATTACTGCTTTAAAAAATATTCCCTAATTTATGGAAAGTTTTTGTCATCATGTGTTATCTCAATGAATACAAGCTAAAAGTACAATCATTATCTTATAAGGGCAGATAGATTTTTTGTGTTAAAGGGGGGATCTTAAAGTTTGATAAGTTTGGGAACCATAGATTAGAGGGAATAATCTGGAATTTTTTAAGTAAAATAACCAGAAAGCCACTTAGGCTATCATCTTTTTTTCAATAACATAGCCATAAGTATTTAATTTTGAGCAACGCAGCTTTTCATCAGCTCTTCCTCTCCATCTCCTTCAACTGCAAGCACTCACCTGGACTCCATTCCTTCAAGCTGCAAAACACACCTAATTGAATGAAGTTCTTAATTATACAGGATTATTATCCAATTATATGTTCAGGGATCATTTTCAAAAGTCATGACTTGAGTTTTAGAATAATTTATTTTAATCCTTTTGGGATTAAACAAATAGCTAGCCAGTCATTAGATAAGTTCATTCCACTTTGCTGAAAATAATACTGTATCACCTGCATAGAATAGAATGCTTATCTTTCTCTTTTCTCTAGCACAAACACACATCCAGGGATAGTTTCAGATCATTAGAGTATTTGATAGCTAGTTTTACGTGTCAATCTGACTAAGCTATGGTGCCCAATTGTTTAATCAACACCAATCCAGATGTTGTTATGAACTTTTTCAGATGGGATTCGTATTTGCAATTAGTAGACTCAAGTAGAACAGATTACCCTCCATAATATGGGTGAGCCTAGTCCAACCAGTTAAAGGATTTATGAGCAAAGAATGAGGTTTCCTGAAGAAGAAACAATTCTATCTCAAGACTGAAACAAAGAAACCCTCCCTGAGTTTCCCACCTACTGGCCTGTCCTAAAGATTTCAGATTCAAGATTGCAATATCAACTCTTGACTGAATTTCTAAACTGACTATGCTACAAATTTCAAAATTGCCAGGCCCCACAGTCATGAGAGCCAATTTCTTAAAAATCAATGAATGAATCAATCTATCCTATTTGTTTTGCTAGAGAACCAAAATTAATACAAGGTACAAGTTAAAAAGGAACAAGAAGAAATACGAACACACACATACATACAAGAGAATGTGAAAGCACGTAAACATCTTATTTTACCCCCACTTGACATTGATATCTAAAAATTTCCTACTATAAATTATTGTCCTACTGATAGGCAATTAATTATCCAGACACAATGCTCTTAACAAAGCCCAATCTCTAAACTCTCAAAGAACTCGAGATTAGCCAAGATTACTTCAATTGCAAGTCATAGCCTAACTAAAATTAGCTTAATTGAGAGAATCTCATCCTATGTGTACTGACTTATTCTCTCCAACTACTGAAGATCTTCCTCCATACAGTGTTTAACATTGTCAAAAGCAATTCCAGCTTCATATACTTCAGGCTTTTTGACTCTAATGGTAATTCACCATATTCTACAGCTTCAAATCAATAATCCTCAGAAGAGGATTTGACAACATGTTGACTCAACCCAATCACCAATCACCAATCACCATGGCAAGGAAACCGGGATATTACAACCGGCTAGGCCTGTGTCAAGTGGTCATCCTCATGGCATGAAGATGGGATGCTGTGACTGCAGCCTCAGCACAATCTCTTGACTAACTGGGGGCAGAACAGCTCTCCAAAAGAAGTGGGTAGAAATGGACACACACACACACACACACACACACACACACACCTGCCCAACATGTAAGTTTTCCAGAAGGAAAGACACTTTTTCAAAAAGAAGAAGGGCAACAAAGAAAAAATATCAGGAATAAAGGGGTTTCTGGACACGTAAAATCCACAGCACTGTGAAAGTTCTGGGGTGGATTTTATTGTTACTATGCATACCTCTATACCCAATCTATCCTCCCAAAAAAAGGATCTCATGTCAGAATAGGTTAAGATTATTTTTAATGCAAATAACTTACTCATGCTGTTCTAAAAAAATAGTAAGAAAATTTTATCTCTGCTAAATGTAGGATGGGCTTCAGGATTAAGCCAACAATATTATAAACCTAGGATTTCTTTCGTCTCTCTGCTTTATCATTCCCAGCCTTAGTATACAGTTCAATTTCAGAGTTATAGCAAGATACACATAGCATGCAAAGACAGTATTATCCAGAGAAAGAAAAGAAACCTTCTCTGCTTGTGATTCTCACTTAGAAAAAGAAGAACTCTTGTCAGAAGTCCTTTGCAAACTCCCTCCTGTCTCATTGGGTAGAATTAGACACATGACTATTTTGAACCAACCACTGGCAAAGGAAGGGATATCATCCTTAGATAGTTAGCCCACCCTTGCAGGTAGTGACAGCTTTCTGTGAGGCAGGTGGCTATACAGGAAAAGGATAGTTTCTGTTAGAATGGAAGAAAAGAAGTCGGGAGAACTGAGCTGGCTAAGCAACTAATCATGTCCATCTCAATGTCTTAATGACAATTGCCTGGCTCAAGCCAAATATTTCATTGCTGAATTTCCTACATCTGGAACTGTGCCTGGAGCACAGAGCATGAGCAATAAATACATGCTGAATTAATGAATTATACTGAAATGTTCTCAGCCAGAATATATTCAGCATTTAGGGTTAGTGTATAGAGCATATGAGAAAAAATACATAAATAAATTAGCCAAAAAACACCAGAAAACAATGTATCCCAGATTTTTGGAACACTTTTGATTCCATGTAATTTATTCTTGTAAGTAAAAGTTATTTATTAAATGCATAACTACATATGATCAAATCGTATGCCTTTTTAAGGTGCTTCAATTAAATTAATTCCCAGAATCAAAACATGTCAGTTACGGTATTGGTAAATACAGTCTTCTTCAGCATAGATGAAGCAGATACTCCCAATGCCCTAAAGTTTTACTTTCACCAATCATCTCTTTAGCTCAACGTGCTAAGCCCCACTGAAATATAAATAACCCCAAGAGAGAGAGTACCCTCATCTGCTATCTTCCTTAATATTGTTACACAGTACAGATTAATAGCATGACAATTGTTCAAAGATTTAATTCTCCTATTACCTAGGTAGCACAGAACTGAAATCCATCCAGAATCCTTCCCCCTGACTCTCAAGGAGGCATAACCTTCTGGCCTATCTCACAATTGCTCTCTTCTTCCTATTGCCATGCAGCCTTATCAACTCCAAATCACCATGATGGCAATTAATGGCCAAGAGCTAAAAGGTAGTCTAGAGAATCTATGTGTCACTAATGATTCATACACTTCTGCTTTCACCAGTGTTCCTCTCATATTCAGGGTGACAACTCCATGTATTGGACTATTCCACTTCAGCAGACTGAGGGAATCAGGCAGTTGCTACCGGAAACACAATCAAAAACCAGAATCTCAGTTCTAGAGCCACGACTTCTTAACTATAAATCCCTGGCATGTCTCCAAGCTTTGGTTTCTGCAACTGTACATAACAGGTACAAACAGCTACACACACTAGAGATGCAAATATAGTCCTATCACTTTTATTAGCAATAAAAATTATCCAAGCTCTTAAAGCTCCTCATTCCTATGAGTTATCCAAGAAATTCAAGGGATTTAGAGACCCATATTACCTGGGGTATAGAAAATTGAGTCTTATCAGTCAACAGGACTGCTACAGTTTCCCTGTTGGGTCTGGTTCTTTACCAAAGTTGCTGCAGATCCACGTCTGTGATATTTCATTACTCCAGAACCCAGCACAGCTGCAGCGATTCTTTGAGAGAGATGAGTCCCAGTCCCTTTAGAGCTAGGGTTAGGCTCAGCCAACAATGCCCCAAAGATGGACTTCTGCCAGTTACAGATCTAATGACTGACATTGTAATTCCTGTAGACAGCCATTTTCCAGGGCACCATCCAGTTCCAGGAGTACAGGATCACTCTTGGTTCTACGTCCTCTGCTTCTCAGATCCTGAACTACCCATCCACTTCCTTTCCAGACTAGGTACGCAGGCCACTTTTCCACTGATGCCCTCAAAACTAAAAAGGTCTGATTATATAGCCTTTGCCTTCAGAATATGGGGGGTTTTGTCTACTCTTCTAATAGTGACCACCCAGGGACTTGAGCAGGACAAATTCCACCATTCTAAGAAAAGCTAGCCTCAGTGGTTCTAAACACATTTACTCTTCTAAGGGGATGCTCCCTAAGTGATGTTAAGGTGACCGCATTTATCCCTCTGAATGAAGGGGATCTGCCTTCTGTGATTCCAAAGTGATTTTCCTGGCACTCAGAGAAAAGAAAAAATAATCTCTTGTTGAGCACATTACCCCATGTCCACCTTTGTTACTGAAAGGATTATATGCAATAATGTGAAAGTATTTCATTAATCACAGCACATTATACTGACATTAATTGTAGTTACAAAGATTGATGAAACAGTCTAGCATAGCTGAAAGAACAGAAACCACAGAATAAAGCAGACTAGGAAAATAATCCAGCTCTGCCACTTACTATCTGTGTAACTTTGTGCTTGTTACTTAATCTAAGCATTCATTTGTAAAATGGAAATATTATATATATAATATTGCATGTCATATAATAACAATCTCTTGGAGTTGTAATAAATAACAATCAAGATGATACAAGCAAAGTATGTGCATCAGCTGCAGCAGAGTGTAGCAAGTGCTCAATAAATTGTAGCTATCATTATTATGCTTATAGCTCTTAGTCTGTTCCTGCAGCATAAAAAATGCCTCAGATTGAGTAATTTATGTGTAATATAAATTTATTTCTCACAGTTCTAGAGGCTAGGAAATCCAAGATCAAGGAGCCAGCAGACACCTCGTGAGGGCTTATACCTTCTTGCTGTGTCCTCACACGGTGGAAGGGGCAAAAGGGATGAACAGCTCTTCCACACCTCCTTTATAAGGCCATTAAGTCCATTCACAAGGGCTTGGACATCATAACTTAATCATCTACTAAAGGCCTCCACCTCTTAATATTATCACATTGGTGATTAAGTTTCTACACAAATTTTGAAGGGTATACAAACATTCAAACCATAGCAAGCTCTAAACTATAGCTAGTGTTTATTGAGTACAAACAAAACGCACTTACATGTATTAGTTCATTTAATGTTTATCTGTGTCATAGTTATTATAATGCCCAGTTTTCAGATAAAGCAGTTAAGGCCTAAATATTAATAGAGTGGTATATTGCCAGAATTATACAACTAGAAGGCAGCAAAGGGAGTATTTGCACCCAAATGTCTACACCAACCATACTCAGTGACTTACAACAGCATTTATTTTCACGCCCAGGAATGTGCAGATCAATTGTGATTCAGCTGATCTAGGTAGGCTATTCTCAGCTGGATGGCTCTGTGTCAGGCTATGTATTGCAGGCCTACTTTATATCTTACTCTGGACCTCAGGTGACCAGGGGCATGTTCTTCCTGTGGTAGATAAACAACGCACACAGGGGCAGGCCCAACCACCCAAGCAAGCATATTTCAAACCTCTGTTCCAATCACACCTGCTAACATCCCAAAATAGATCTCATGGCTAAGCCCAACATTTGCATGGAAGGGAAGTTTACTACTCTACAGTGGAATGAGGGAAGAACATTTGTGGAACAATAATTCAAATTATCACATCGAGCCTTACCAACTCCAGAACCTGAGTTCTTATTTACTGTCCCACAATAACTCTCTACTGTTCTAGCACAGTATCTCTCTAACCAAAAAATCATGATTAAATCTCTTTTTCACTATTAATCTGCATGGCATTTTAAGTTGTTCCCTTTACTTATTGTCTATAGTCACCTGGCTTAGCTCTTCCAAACAGCTGAGAGAGCCCAGCTGGAGGGTAAATGTAAAGTTGATAGACCATCATTTCATGCTCATCTCAAAGGCCAAGCTGTACAGCCCCAATAAGCAACCTGCTGGGTCTACAAATTTGCCATGCTTCGCTCTGTTAAAACTTTATTGGGCACAGTATGGTAACTCAATTAATAGTGACTACGACACTGGCAAGTGTCACCAAAATCGCAACCAATTATTTTTTTCCTTAATATCTTTTAAAATCACAAGCTGACCAAGCTCAACAGGAGCCATGTCCTTCCACAGGGCTTATTTAGTCTGTCTCTGCCTTCCCCATTAGCTTCCACTGCCAGGGTCCCACAACTCTGTAACCAGCTGTAAGCCTCTCTCTTCTTCCAACAGCAGTGAAGCTTCCGCCCAAAGGAGCTAATTGAAAACACAAATCAGGCTGTTTGGCAGCATTTTGTGCTGTTGGTAGATTTTTTTTAGTTTGGTTTTTTCCCCCATGAATCAAAAATTTGCTGACTTTATTATTTTTTCCTCCTCACAGTGGTCCTAATTTAGGAAGCACAGACACAGAAACAATCCCCAAAGCCAGTCTGAATTACCACCTAAAGAAATGTATGAGGTTGGATTCAAAGCCAACCAGCACCTGCCCTGAAAAGGCTACAGACATGTGGCCTTCCAAGGTGTCCTGGACCCCAGATGTGCCTCCGGACTTGCCATTTTCAGCCCAGATTTAGAGCTTGTCTGGCTCACAGTAGCCAAAAGTCAAAGGATGACTAATTTTATCCATAACCGACTGGGCTTGTCAATCTATGACTTTCATAATATAAAAATGCTATCATACACGATGTTCAATCCAGAAAAGTCTCATTATTGGGAGTTGTGACATTGTTACTTACATTGGTTTTTTTTCCAATCTTTTTAAGCTAAAGTCCAGATGGGCCAGAGATGATCCTCTGTATTAAGTACACATTTTCCAAGGTTAAATAAGTCCATGTCATCAGAAAAAAGAAGATATACATACCTTAGAGCTTCTCCCAAAAAGGAACTTTTCATCTGGCCTCTTGGGATTAGATTCTGAAGATTATGGATGGAGGAACAGCCACCTGAATGGATGGAGGTAAACTTGCTGAAGCACTGCAGGATTTCCTATTCTCAATCCTGGTATTTCTTTTCCCCACTGAACTAGCACAGATCGAACAGCCTTTCCATTGACTCTGGTCATAGCAGAAATTGTCCTCAGGCCTGACTTTCATATCCTTATGGCTATCTTTGGGGTTAATGTTGAAGCACACAATTTTTAGGCCGAGCTCAGTCTTAAACTGATGCTACAGCTGGTAACATATGTCCATAAAAGCTTTGGCTAGTTCCATGTGGTCACTGGTCAATCCATGGTGTGCACTCAGAGCCAGATCACAGGCAAAAAACACACTAAAGGATCTGTCTTGGCTCGGAATTTGCCATTGACAACTTTCCCCATGAAGTCAACTCACTGGGCTTAGACTGTTGAAGAAGTGCTTTTTTTATTCCTTATATGGCTTCAACATAGTCTTTTAGCAAGTGAATTTCTTTCTTTCTTCCTTGCAAGAAAGAAGTTTGGTTTTCTTTAGTGTGAACTACTGCTTCAGCAGACATACACAGTAGCTGTCAGCTCTGGATTCAAGAGTGAAGACATCCACTGGAATAAAGAAGCCAGTGCTGGTATAAATGAATGATGGGCACTAGGCTATCATTCCTCCTAGGCAGAAAATGTATTTGCTTTATCAGTCCCATCACTGTCTCCTGAAATTTCTTACCTTCAGTGAAACAAAAATGCCCTCTGAACTCCAACTAAATGCTCATCATTTCTGACACTGTACTGACATCTGATTAGGCCTCACCAGTGACAATGTTTACATCAGAGTATGGAATCATGGATGGAGTTCTGAATGCAGGCATTAGCCAATCTGCAATATATCTTTAGCTTTTTCAAAAAAAAAAAAATGCTGTCACAGAAGTCTACCCAAGATACAGATAGTGATCTCAAAGATCTTTGGGGTCCACATTTTTTGAAACTTTGATACTCATTATGCAGCTCCTTCAAATTTTTGTAGACTCTAATCCACGTGGTACCCAGGATACCAATAAGAGGCCAAGACCATGCACCCCATTGACTGATTTAGATACTGGCTTGAGTATCACAGCCTCAAGCAAACTTCCTATATCCTTTCTGCAGAGAAGATTCACTCTTCACTGGTAACCAACTTCTGCCAAGTTCAGTAAGACAAAACACACTTACACTCAACATATTACATGAAGCAGTGATAGCCAGCAAGGAACAAAAGCAGCTTAGGAGCCATTGTGAGCAGATCCCCAAGGCTCGAGAAAGCTGCTAGAGGAAGGTGGAGTCTCCACTGTGCGTGCCCCACTTGCAATGCAGCTGAGGGACCCTGTAAGGTAGCCCACCCCAAGTTGTATACCTCAGGGACAAAAGGACTCACTGGATAAAACTCTAAAGGATATCTTAGTTCCAGGATAAGGAGAAACAAAGCCATGGCTGAGCTTGGTAGTTCCTCCCTAACTCAAAATGATATATCTCCTAGGAGGGAGAGGAACAATTCCTGGGTTGTTTCCAGCAGTTCCTCCCTCTCTCAGGACACTGTATTCCCAGAACATTCTATGGTTATTCTTGAGAACTGCAAGCAAGAAAGGGTGGGAAAAATGATTTGGTCCAAGATCACCCAAAGAACTGTCCTGCACTTTCCTCACAAGGCAAAAGGCATTTTCACAGCTTTCTGACACTCATTTGGGGGAGTTGGCTCTTTCTAAATTTTAGCTTCCACTCGTGACAACTTGCTAGGGCCTCTGCTTTTTCTGAAGAGGCTCCTGCTAGGGCTCAATTACTGCTCCCTCCAGCTAAGAACCTTTCTCAAAATCTTACCTTCCTTCTGACCTTGGCAGCGTTTTTCCTCCTCCTTCTTGGTGTCATCCTGCATCCCACACTTAAGGGATTTATGAGAGGCTCTGATCTGCACGATGGGTGACCTCCCTGGGAAATACTTTCTAGGTTTCTGAGGTAAAGTCTCTGTGGTTATCATTTGATTTCTGGGGAGCCTTTAAGCAGGGGGCTTCGAGGGCTTTTTTTTTTTTGGAGATGAAGTCTTATTTTGTTGCCTGGGCTAGAGTGCCGTGGCGTCAGCCTAGCTCACAGCAACCTCAAACTGCTCAAGCGATCCTCACGCCTCAGCCTCCCAGAGAGCTAGGATTACAGGTGTGAGCCACTGCACCTGGCCGGCTTTGTGGCCTTCAATCCAGAGATTTCTGGTTCCGTTTTCTGCTCTTCCGAAAATGTGCCAGTCAGAGCTCTCCATTGGTCTTTTACGTTGATGTAGGAAAAAGAGTTCACACCCAGTCAGAAAGGCTAAAAGGGAAAGAATTAGATTCCACAGCAACCACAACAAGCACTTCCATTTATCCCAGTACAAGCAGAGCCGCCACCTTCTGCTGCCGGAGGAATCACCGAGGTGAACATCCTGAGGCAGTAGCGTCCACAGGTCGAGGGCAGCCGCGCTCTGCATGCAGGAAGTTCCGCTTCGGTTTTGAAACCGCAGCCCGAGAGGCTCCTCCCACAGCCCGCCCGGCGTGCAGCACTGCGCCTGCGCAGTTCAGCTCCGAGAGTCTTCAATGGGCGGATTTAAGTACCTTGTCTTGTAGCCCCTGGGCGTGTTGAAGACCTGTGGTTTAATGGCAAAGGATGGCACTTCCTGTTCCGAGAATATTAGTGAAAAACAGCACTTCATGGCAAGCCAGAGGCCTTCCTGTGCTCAGCGATGTCTTCAGGAAGTCCCCAAGGAGCTCTCCTGCAGTGGTTCTCAAACTTTAGCATGCCTGAGAATCACCTAAAGGTTTATTAAAACACAGGCCCCTAGATCTAGGGTAGAGAGGAGATTTAGCATTCCCTACAAGTGCCCAGCTGATGCTAATGCTAATGCAGCTGGGTCCACAGACCACACCTGAGAACCGCTGCTCTGCTTCCAGGCAGTCCATGGGGCAGCAGGGTTGAGGAGCAAAGATGGCAAGATGTGGGACCATCTTCCACCTCCTTTAACCAAAACAAAAACTCCCTTTGTGTTTTATATATATGGCTTCAGCATGAGATTCTATTTGGGTTAATATTTCTGCTATAAAAATAGTTTGACAACCATTTCTCTAGGTGGCACACACATTTGGGATTGCACAAACTAAAGGCAGAGAAAGGGTAACTTACCTCAAGAAAATTAGAGGCAAGAAAGCTTCCACTCATTTAGCAAAAGCTGAAGGCTTGCTAAAAGCTAAAACGTTATGTTGCTGAGGTAAAAAGAGAAGCCAGAGCCCTACTCAGGGGTACTCACATCTGTATAACAACATAAACATACAAAAGAAATGAGTGATGGTAAGTTGGTGAGGTGATGGATATGTTGATTAGTTTGATGTAGTCTTTCCACAATGTATACATAGATCAAAACATCATATCATACCCCATAAACGTATACGTTTATTTGTCAATTAAATAAATAATGAGTGCAAGTAATGTTACACAGTTGCTATGATAGAGGCCTCTCACATGTGGCTCAAATACTGTTTTCCTTCCTCCCAATCCAGTGAAGACTTTCCTAATTGAACATAGTACTCCAGATGTGTACTATTTACCCAACCATTGATGAAAAAATAGCTGTAATTTTTTTTCTATTGTGAGAAATAATAATCAAAATGTGCCAGGAAGTATGCTAAATCCTTTATATGCATCATCTCCTTTAACCTAATCCTTGCAATACTATGAGATATTTTCATTTTACATATAAAAATACCTGAAATTGATAGAAGTTAAAGCACTTAACAAGCTCCTGTGTGACAGAGCTGGGTTTTGAACATGTTAGCTCCCTGGGCCCAGGCTTCTATCCACTTTACTTTATACACTTTTTTCGATAACACCTCTGACCTCACAAAAACACTTGCCTACTTTTCACTGAACAGACTCTGTTTTAATTTTTTCTAATCACCCTTCAAGGCCCATCCGCCTTCTCTCTGGGAAGCCCGAAACTCAGGGCTTAGTGGTACCCTTCTTCTATGATCCCATAGCACTTAGTTCTTACCTCTCCCAGAGCTCTCACTACATTTGATAATAGTCAGCCACCTGTGAGTTTACCTCTACTATTGGGTTGAAGCAAGGCATAGAGGAGAGTATGTGGGCTTTGAAGTTAGCAAGAACTGGTTCATATTCCATTCCAGTTCTTCCTCTTCTTAGCTGTATAAACATGGACAAATTATTTAACCTCTATGAGTTTGACTTTTACCTCATTTTTAAAATCAAGATAATGCCAACAGGTAATAGTTGTGGCCATTTTAATGAAATAAGATTATGTCAAGCCTCAATACATGGTAGATGCTAAACAGATGAAAGAAGTTATTATAACTGTTTTTGTAACTGTTCTGTGAATGAAGACAATTTCAGCATGACCCACCATTGGCTCTATGCTTCTGACAACCTGAGATGACAATATTTCCTTACAACATAAATTTCAAGGAAAATATTTAACCTTCTCATTTAAGAAAAATAAGCTTTTCATAAATATGTATTTATAAACAATTAAGATAATCCTGAAAATATCCTTATAGTTATCAAAATAGATCATAAAAGATCTCAGCTTTCCAACAGTTAGTTTAATTTTGGTTACTATAAGACTTTAAAAATAATAAAACTACAATTGCCTTTAAATGGCTGACCAGTTTTTACTAAATTAGATTCCAACCTTTTTCTTCCAACTAATGTCAATGAGTCAAGTTTTATAGTATTTACACTTTAAGGCCTGCAGATTAATTGGAGGATAAAGGAGGCTGAAAACAAATCTCTGTCAATAGTATATACATCATCATATAAGGAGGGTATACGAGAAGCAAAACTAGCTATGTGAGTGATAGGTACATGGAACTCATTATATTGCTTCTTATATAGAATAGAGATGTCTGAAATTTTCCATGATAAAAGTTTTTTAAAAAGAGAAGCCAAAAATGTCATCACCATCATTTGTTAAATTTATTGAGCATTTACTAGGTATACCATCTCTTGTAATTTATAAAATTATCACTCCCTTTTGAAGAGAGGGAAGCTTACCCTATAGAGATTACATAAGTTTCCCAAATTCACACTCCTAATAAGTGACAGATTTCAGAACACAAAATTTTAACCATCTCAAGATATCCAGAAGGAGAAAAGAGGGAAAATGGCATCCCGAAGGGAAAATAAGTTTCCTTTTTCTGTGTGAAAACTGTAGGCAGCATCAAATAAGGAAGAGGAAGCCCAGATTGAAAGTAAAGGTGACAGCTGGAGACTCTTATGTGACCTGTGGACACCTGGGGGTGGAACAAGTGAAGCAGACCACATCACTAGTAGAGGAAATGGAGCTGGAAGAAGTGAAAAAAGAGCACTTCTGCTGGGATCTATCAGAAAGTTAGATGAATCCAAAAATGTGTTGAATTTGAAAATTCAGAATGTGTTATGTGCAAACACTGGGGAAGGAATGAATAACTTACCCTGAGGGAGATTCATTCAGATGTTTCTTCTCCAAGAAAAAGCGTGAAGTGAATACTTTGTTTCGGTTTGAGGAAATTCAGGAAACATAGCAAAGGGAAGCATGTATCCCAAGATTTCACAGGCAGAACACGGTCTCCACGTGGGTCAAGGAAGGAAGTGGGCATTCAAAGTTCAATGTCAATCCGGAATTCTCAATGACACCATGGCATGCACCCACTTAGTCTTTTTTGTCAACATGCAACAAATATTCGTTGGACGAATATTATGTTTGGCACTGTGCTAGATGCAGGGAGATAGCTATGCTCCCAGCAAAAAATTGGGTCCCTTAGGTAGGGGTCATTGCAAAGGATAAGAAAATAATAGAAAATGGAAAATAATGGAAATCAAAGAATACACAGAGATGAAGGTATAGTTTTATAGATTTGTAAAGATTATAGACAAAGCGGGATACTCAGGGGTCCTTGAATCTCTCCGTCAATCACAAAATGTCAAGAGTGAAGTTTTACATGGGCATTTATAGGTACAGTGATCAGTTGTCAGGGGTAACAGATTTACATAATAACAGGTAGTTCATCTTAGATTAAAAGTTTTTCAAAAGGCTTCTTCAAATCCCTTAACTAACTCTATCTACGTGAACAAATGGTTGCAAAATCTTTCAAAGACTAACTTCTAAGTTCTAAGGTAAATTTATTTATTAACCCTTAACAGAAAGGTTAAACAGGGATATAGTGGCTCCATATTTTCTTTATCAAGTTATTATGTATTGATACAGATAGTCAGGAGATTAAGCAGGAACTGTCCCTTGGGCTAATTGCTTTTAGCCACCGGTGTCTGTCTGGCGGGCGGGGATTCTTTGATTAGCTCTCATCCTGTGGCTCCTAGCAGACCTGCTTTGCCTTTCAAAGTAAGTCAAAACCGCAGGTGCTGAGGATCGCGGTGTCATCTTGGGATGCAGCCACTACTGATCTTTGAGATGCCCTCCTGAGGTGAAACACCTTTCGATATGCAAACTAACACGTTCACATATTCCTTCAGGACAAAGCTCTGCAAAATTCCTGGCACCGTTTATGTCTCTAATATAGTTATATTAATTTATGGAGCAACAGCTAGATGCTTAAATACAATGTTAAAGAAGACAGATTCAGTCCTCCAAAGCCAGTGACAGGAAACAAACAAGTCAAACAACAAATAAATAAAACAAATACTTCTAAGGGCCACTGTATTGATTTTCTAGGACTGCAATAACAAAATATCACAGACTGGGTGGCTGAAAAACAGAGATTTATTTTCTCAAAATTCTGGAGGCTGGAAGTCCAAGACTAACATGTCAGCAGGTTTGCTTTCTTCTGACGTCTCTATCCTTGGCTGGTCGATGGCCACCTTCTCACTGTGCATTCACATGGTTGTCCTTCTATCTATGTGTTTTCTATGTCCTAATCTTCTCTTCTTATAAGAACAGAAGTCATACTGGATTAAGACCTGCTTATGTGACTTCATTTTACCTTAATTACCTCTTTAAATCCAGTCACATTCTGAGGTACTGGGAGTTAGAACTTCAGTATATGAACTTTGGGAGTACACAGTTCAGCCCGTAACAGCCATGAAGTTGACAAACAGTATGCCAATGTCACTTCTTCAGGGAAGTCCCACCTATCCAACCCGACTAGGTTAGACTCTAATATACAGCATGGGGCACCTCCTCCTCATGGTATTTGTGACAGTTGCAATTTACCTCTCCTTGTGCGATCACTTCCTTAAGGTCTTCTTCCCGCTTCTCACTGTATGCTCCAAGAGGGCAAGAATCACTTCTGGTTTTGCCTATCATTGTGTTCTAACACTTAGCAGTTAGCAGTGCCTGGTATATAGCAGGTGAGATGTCCATAAATGTGTTAAATAAAAGGATGAATGGATGAGCATCAAGATTGAGAGTAATGTTGGGGATGGGAGATGTCTGTCTAAACTGACACCTGAAGGATAGGATGAGGAACTAGACATGAGGAAATAAATGGGTAAAAGACAACTCCAACTAGAGCATGTTCGAAGTTTGAAAAAAAGAAATATCCTGATGTGTTATGAAATATATGCATTACACTGTGCCGTAAGTTAATTAAATTTATTATGGCATTGAGATAAGACTGTCTTATAGTTCAGATATTCTTGGATAAACTCAGAAAGTTTAGAAGAAAGGCCTGGCAATATCCTATAAAGCTAATTGCTCAGGGGAAATCAAATAAAAATGAACCAATGAGAAAACAGCAGGGGCCAAGCACCGTGGCTCACACCTGTAATCCTAGCATTTTAGGAGGCTGAGACAGGAGGATCACTCCCTCAGGCCAGAAGTTCAAGACCAGCCTGAGCAATAGTGAGATCCCTGTCCCTATCAAATAAATAAATAAATAAAAACAGCAGGGACCAATAAACCTTCATTTCTCCCCAGTCTCAAACTAGGAAAGTATCTTCCTCAATCAGAAGTAAACCCTCCCAGACAGCAAAGAATAACAATCACCTGTCTATAGAAATTCAGCTACCACAGACAACCTGTGAATATGAGAAGACTTTATTATGATTTTGCAGCTAAATTGTGTATGACCTTGGGCTCAATTTATTATTACTGTACATGAACATTTTAGAGCACTGAATCTGTTCCAAGAATTCAAAGATCAATTACTCCATTGGTTTTGAAATGCCTACAGCAGAATATCTCTCTCTCTCTGTATGCACATGACTTTGAAAGACTGCTAACACAGGCCTTTAAGAGTCCTAAAGAAGAGATGCAATTGATAAGATAGGTAATAAACATGTTTAAGCTTTTGCTCGTGTATTACACATTACATCTTTTCATGAAACATGTATATTATGCACTTCGCATCACAAAGTCTAACAATCAAAATATTCCATTGAGTCCAACTTTGGCAGTAGCCAACTGTGTAACCTTGACTGCAGCATCACATGACATATTCATGTGTGTTCAACTCCTTCACCAGAGTATAATTCCTTAAGGGAAGAGGCCATGTTTTATTTTCATCTTTACTGATTCCTATTGTGACACCCATCAAACAGATGTCGGGTGGCTGGATGGAATAAATATACAGTACATGCCATAGAAAAGATAGGTGTTATCCTATTTACCAAAGAGTTAACTAAAAGACAGCATACATAAAACAATGACAAGGTGAAAAGTATATTTAATCAAGGTGAAATTATATAACATTAATAATAAATTCAATAGAGGGGAGAGAATAAGCCAAACCAACTTATCTTCAAACTTAGTGACGACTGTATTTGAGAGTTAAGTGAGAATTTGACTCACTTAAGAATACCTCTAACTGGGGATGTATAAATCACCTGGCAAAGAGGCAACAAAAAAATTAGTAGTTCTGAGGTGCCTAGGTCTTCTGCACCAGGGTTCATCCCTCCCTACTCCTTAAACTCTTTGGAATATATCCATATTCATGTTCTGCTGTGAAAGGAAGTGGTAGCGTTCCTTTTTAAAAAAATATTTTTTAAAATTTAATATTTTCACTTGGTTCTGTTTTATGATTGCTAATATCTTCCTTTATTTACTTAAATATATTTATCATACTTATATTAAATTTTCATTCCATCTGTTGCCATTCTTTTGCTTCAGATGGAAAAATATTAATCAGTTTTGTCTTCTCTCTCTTTGGAGGAAATTGTACTTCTCTGATGTCTGAATATTTTCGCTTATGAGGTCAGGTTCCCCTAGGGGTTCAGCCAGTTTATCTGGCCAGGTATTGAGAAAGATTCAAAGGTCAGATCCTACCTTTGTCATTATGATGAGTTCCAGGGCCACCACCACTCCTGTTTGTTGCAACCTCACCAGACAACTCCTCTGGGCAGGCTTTTTAACCCTCGTTCAGGGAGAAGCAGCAAGCAGAGGAGGCATATGTCTAGTTTGCAATATACTAGTCCAAGGGTCTGAGGGAATTGGGGGAGGAAATGTCCAAGAACAGTCAGTCTACACCTATTTCCATCAACCCCTCATTCAACACGGTGGTCACTAACACTAGTAGCCTAGCACTGGAAAAATTAGGCATGGATTATCCTAAGGCAGTGGGGGAAAGAGTCAAGAGCTAAATCCCTAAAAATTTCCTCCAGCTACAGCCACTCACCTCCTACACTCAGCATCCAGAACAGCCTTCAGTCCCCCAGGGCTTCTTGTATTCATTCCTGGTTCCGCCATCCTGGATCCTCACTTCTATAGATTGTCTAAGGTGGATTTTGGAGTAGGACCTGGAAGACCATCCCCTCAATGGGTTTCTTTTAACGGACTTTCTGGCCTGTCTTCAGGTATCTTAGTTAACATGTAAATTGTGATAATATTTGAGAATCAGTGGTATCGTTTGAGAATCAAAGACTTCTGATTTGACTAGCCATTCCACTTTTAGGAATGTATCCTAAGGAAATAAGCTGATATGTACACAAAAGTGTTTAAGGTCACCCACTGGAGTGTTATTGCTAATAGGGACAATTTGGAAACAACTGAGTGATCAGCAACAGAGGATTGGATCAAGTCTGGCATACAAATGCAACAAAATGCTACATAGTCATAAAAATGATGATATAATTCTATATGGGCATAAAAAATATACTCTGTGGTGGTCGAAATGCATTTATACTACACTTCCATTTATGCAAAATGACAGAGAGAGGCTGGGCGTGGTGGCTCACACTGTAATCCTGACACTCTGGGAGGCCAAGGCAGGATGATCACTTGAACTCAGGAGTTTGAGACTAGTCTAAGCCAGAGCAAGACCCCATTTATACTAAAAATAGAAAAATTAGCTGGGCATCATGGTGTGTGCATACAGTCCCAGCTCCTTGGGAGGCTGAGGCAGGAGGATCACTCTAGCCCAGGAGTTTGAGGTTGCAGTGAGCTACCATGACACTACTGCACTCTACCTGGGGCCAACAGGGCTAGAATCTGTCTCAAAAAAGAAAAAAAAGAGAAAGAGAGAGAGAGAGGGAGGGAGAAAGAGATCTAGACCACACACAGCAAAATGTTACCAGTGATTGTCTCTGGGTGTTGGAATTTAGAATTACTGTTGCTTTTCTTCATTATAATTTTCCATATTGTTTGATATGGGAATATTCATTTTTATAATCTTTATGATCGGAAAGAAAAATAAATTTATTTTCGCTTTTGGAGATTAAAAAATAATAAATATCCCTCTAATCATGGGCTTCAGAATAGTCTGCAGCTGACCTTCAGCAATGATTTGCTGATTTTATAACTTAATAACCACTGTAACCCAAGGGTACAATAAAATAAAATGCTAATTCAGTGGAGCTGAACAAAGACTAATTATCCTGGGGAGAAGGCTTCCCCTGAACTTAGTCACTTGTAACCCACAGTGGGACAACCAGAGGCAAAGAGGACCACTGCAAGCTGATGAATTATTCATGATCTTAAAGGCTTGGAGAGGTTCAGTGAAACATTGTTTATGCTGATATTTCCTACATGTCTGAGCTGACCAATCAGTTGATATTAGGTTGCGGGTAAAGGGTAACCATGAACACAAATGTCGTCAAGGTTGGGCATCAAAAAAAGGAACCAAAAATTAGTCAAATATCTTGTTGATGTTCCATGGCCTTATGACCTTGAGATTCTTGGCTAAAAGTCGGGAAAGTTAATGCAAATGAGCTAATGGGCTCCCCTGGAGCAAAATAGCTTTTGGTCTTGGTGAGAAATGAATAAATAGCTATGGAGTCCTGAGGCATCAGGAAAGGATCAGCACTTGGGCCAAATGCAATGGTTGAAGCTTCACAGAGTGAGAAGAAAATGAAACAGGCCAGCAGGATTTGGGAGCAGCTCAGTGTTCATTTATTACCGATGTAAAAATAATTTACATTTGCTGGAAATTTCAATAAAAATCAGATTTTTCCCAATATTCAAAGAAGAAAAGTTGAGAGTCAGAGACCAAGTTACTTCACAATGCAGCTCTGCCACTATATACAGAGACTAAAGGAGCTGCCACAGCTTGGCAAGTGGACTAAACGACCCAAGGAAAAATCATTAAGCTGATGATTTCAGAGTCAATTTAGTGACTAGAAACTAAAAAGGAACTTACATTGATTCTCTACTCTGTGCCAGTCACTATACTGAGCACTCTGTACACATAATCTCATTTATTTCTCACAAAACTGGATAAGATAGGGAAATTATCCCCATGTTACAGGTAAGAAAAAATAGGGATCAAAGAGTAATTATCTTGACCAAAGTTCAAAGCCAATTAAGAGATTCATACCCAGGTTCAAGACTCAGATCTATTTGGCCTCAGAGACAGAATAAATTCTCTTTTCACTCACTCACCACATTGGCCCCCAAATTCCTGTCTTTGCCCAAACAGCTGCAAATTAAAGGTTCTTTAGTGTAACCTCCGTAATAACTCTCAATCAAGTCTGAGGCTTTAATAACTTAATTGGGTTTGGTTGCTAGGCACATCAAGGCTTATACTGTGGACTACGAACTTGCTAGCTGCTATCAGCTTCTGTTCTTTCTTCCTTTTTCCTGATAATACCTCCAAAGAGCACACATACTTTGGGAAAGGCTGACTTCACCCCAGCTCTAAGAACAAACCCCAATTTACTCAAGCCAATCGGCTCACCCCATTATCCTGGCCAGAATGATTGGATTGGGGAGGGGCATGTAACCTCGACAACTCTGTAAAGGTGAATTTTAGGATTCTTGCTTGGAATGCTGGAATGGCCTGGGGTGCAGATAGATGCAAAGCCTGGAATGGCTGCCGCCTTTCTACCATGAGGTTGGAGGCCCAGTTTGGGATGAAGCTGACAAAATAAAGAGCAGAATGAAAAGAAAAGAAAGAAGGTAGTTCCTCAAAGACAGCATTAAATTGCTAAATCAACCAAACATGTCTAGAATTTCCTGTTGTGCATGACATTATTTTTTAAACCTGTGTGAGTTCTGATTTGTTTCCTAACTGATATTTTGTACCGGAAAGTAGAGTGGTAAAAGTAATAAACCTATAAATTTAGCATTGACTGAGTAGAGAAGGTAAGGTGAAAGGCAGTGAGAATACATTGATCTGAACCTGGGAAGTTGGTGATCCTTGTCGTCTGATGATAAAACATCTGTTGATACTACAGCCTATGAATAAAATGATCATTTAGTTTATTGGTCAAACGAGAACACATTTGAGAAAGAAACAGAGGCGACATTAACAATTATGTCAGGATAACCATTTGCTGGTCAGGTTTTAGCTTACCTTTTTTTTTTCTTTTTAACTTTTGGAGCCCAGCAATGCATTTACGATATGTTTCTGTAATTTATTCAGGATCTGGTAGATTTTCAGCTCCCCCTGAGAGTACAGAGTACTCTGTAGTTGTCCCTCAGTACCTGCGGGGGATTGGTTCCAGGACCCCCTCAGACACCGCTATTTGCAGGTGTTCAAGTCCATTAGGTAACATGGCATGGTATGTGCATGTAACTTATACACATCCTCCCAAATATTTGAATCCTCTCCAGAGTACTTATAATGCCTAATAAAATGTAAATGCTATGTAAATCATTATTATACTATATTGTTTTTTATTTTTGGTTTTTGTTGTTGTTGTATTATAAGTTTTTGGGGGTTTTTTTCCTAATATTTTCTAGCCACAGTTGGTTGAATCCACAGATGTGGAACCGCAGATACAGAGGACTGAGTGTATGTCTTTGTAGTGACAGCGGAAGTCCAGAACAGTCTGTTATGTTTGGACTAAAGTTGCATGTAGGGAAAAGACAGGCCAAGGGAATAGAAAATAGGTGTTAATGTCAATAATAATCAGAGAGAGACTCTCTAAAAGAAAATGATGCTTATTCAGGAATAGGGCATTGCCATGGGAAAATGTGTGCCATAGTAAGCTATATATGTATTCAGGGAGGAAGGACAAAGGATTTTAAAGAAAAAAAGAAGGAGGATTACATAGTTGTTTTGGAATGATTATCTTTGGCTACAAGGATCAATGACAAGTGTGACACCAGTCCAAGGTTGGACAGGCAGTTGCTGGGCAGATGTCCTCGCAACAGTATTGTTTGGGTAAGGTTCCAGTGGCCTCTGTAAAAGGTTGTGGTTTTTGCAGTCTTCTGTGATAGTTTTGTTATCAAGCATTACAAACAAGCATGAGAACCTTCTCTTGATAGCCTTCCCAGGCTCTATTTGTCAGGGTGTTTTCTAACACAAACAACTTCATTTTGATTCTGACAACTTTCACACAGGCAACAGCCAAATCACGAAAGGCTTTTTACACTGAGCTAAGGAGGCAGACTTTTGTCATGAAGGTGATGGGGAACCACTCCAAGAGTTTAAGAAAAGTAATACCTATCACTCTCGTATTTTGGTAAAAATCACTCTTTACAATGAAGAAGACAGACAAAGGATGAAGAAGACACATGACGCCTATTGCTCTAAGAATAACAAGCATTTTTAACACACGTAGAGGCAATGTGGATGGGGGAAAAAGGACAAATCTGAGAGATTGAGAAGCAAGAGGGAAACTGACAAATTCACCTGAAGCCAATTCATTGGCTCAGCATTGGCCTAAAATTCACAATATCAAACAAACATTTCAAAACGGATATGACAGTTTCAGCCCATTTTGAGAAAGTTCATATGCTTTTAGGTTTCTTTTTCTTCTCCATTGTTCAAGGAACTTTTATCAATTTATCTAAGAATATCCTCACATTTAGATCATATGGCTCCTAAGTGTTTAATGAATACAATGCATTTGGAATACGAAACATTTTATTTAGTCCCTTTTGTGTATTGTTTTTATTCCTTCAGTGTTCTTCTCCTGTTATGTCTACCACTGAGCTTTTCAAGGATTTTTGTTCAATTAGTCTAAGGGCACATCTAAGTTTCATTTTTCTAATAAGTGTTTATCACATTTGCAAAATTCCACATAGGACTCTCTTAATTTATCCCTTTTGAGGATTCTTGTCTCTTCTTTTCTGGATTGTGTGTGCTTTGCATCTTCTGAGCACTAAATGGATTTATTAAGCAAATTAGGTCATATCTAATATTTTCCCATGTTCGGCTACGTATGACCTTTTATACCATGGCAATCGGAAGATAAAATGAATATATAAAAAACCTCTTTAGCTCCAGTGAATTTCACTTTTTAGAAAATTATTACTGGATCACAAAACCCTAAAAGAAACCCACCATCAATATCCCATGTTATAAAGAGCTACATGCCAGTAATCAGAAGTATCTCCACAGTGAAAGTTTAGTGTAGCACAGATAGTTCAATGAGTCCAAGTCTTGAAGTTAGAAGACTTGAATATAAATACTAGCTACCACTTTTCTTTTCTAAAGCTGTTCGACCATGGCCAAGTTATTTGACCTTTCTGGACCCCAATTTCTTTCATCTGTAAATGGCATTAAGATTTATGTCATAGGATTGTTATAAGAATTAAATACAATAATGTGTAAAACACTTAATACATACATGTGCAGGAAATACTTTAAATATAGTAACTATTATCATTGATATTATTCAAGATTTCTCTGCCTTCAGTAAATTGGATAGAAACTCAGTACAGTCAGCCCTTCATATCTTTGGGTTCCACATTCATGGATTCAGCCAACCATGGATTAAAAATATTCAAAAAAAATTCCACAAAGTTCCAAAAAGCAAAATTTGAATTTGCTACATGCCGAGAACGGTGTTGAATCCATATGAAGTGATATATAGGCATTGTATTGATATTATAAGTAATCTAGAGATGATTTAAAGTATACAAGAAGATTTGCATGGATTATATGCACATATTATGCCATTTTATAGAAGAGACTTGAGTATTCATGGATTTTGGTATCTGCAGGCGTCCTGGAACCAATCCCTCACAGATATTGAGGGACAACAGTATTATGACAGTTGGAAGCTTATGGCTGTTTTTTTTTTATTTATTTATTTCAGAATATTACAGGGATTCTGGCTGTTTTAAACACAATCAGAAATGGTCCCGTTTTCTTATCCAGAAAATGGGATAGTAGTATTACCTACCTTGTGGGGTTATAGTGAGGATTAAATGACAATACAAATAAACTTCTGGCATTGTGACTGACACATGTCATAAAGAACTACATGCTAGTAATAAGAACCTTTTATATTTAGCCATTATTATTATTCATTCTGATTAAATGTAAATCAACTAATATTTTTATTCAAATACAATGAGTTATAGCTTCCAGTAGCTTGTAACTTTTTTTTATTTGCAGATTTTTTTTCAGAATATTACAGGGGCCAGTACCTTGTATCTTAAGAACTAAAACCAGCCCAGACTCAGTCCAAAACTGGGCTTTAGCTTAAAGTGTAACAAATGGACCATATACAGTGTCGAAAGAACCCTTTACCAATTTCAAATGTATCTCTTGTGTCATCAGAACCTAGTATCTATGGAAACGGGATGCTGTACGTGGAAAGCTGATAACCAGCCCCTGGGATCCAAGAATACCATTTGTGTGATACCACTAGAACTTCTCTCTTCACCTTGGAGCCAGACATAAAAGGAAGACGTTAGAGGTCTGGGACCCAGCAACATGGTTAGTAGACTCAAACAATGGAATTGCAGCTTCTCACAATGTTGATATTCTCTTGACTCCTGAAATGGTCCATAGACACACACAAAGGGACCTAGAGTCATAGGCATTCTGGAGGTAAGAACCCCTAGAACCTATTAAGTGAACTCACCAAGGATAAAAGGACCCTTTCTAAAACTTTTGAAAAATACACACAGGCTACTCATGACTGCAGCTTTTTAAAACAATGAGCTGATGGAAAGTTGTATTAATTATGATATGGGTTCAGTTGCTATTGAGACCCAAAATTTGTTTTTGTTTTTGCTCTTTGTTTTTGTTATTACTTCAATTGACACAATAATTTTACATATTTATGGGGCACAGTATGATATTTCAATACATGTATACAATTTATACTGATCAAATAAGTAGTCTATCCATCACCTCAAATATTTATCATTTCTTTGTGTTGGGAACATTCCAAACCTGCTCTCCTAGCCATTTGAAAATATGCAATAAATTGCTGCTTATTATAGTCACTTTATAGTGCTAGAATACTAGAACTGATTTCTCCTACCTAGCTGTACTTTAGTATCTGTTAAATAACCTGTGGTTATCTCCTTTCCCCATTTCCTTTCCCTGCCTCTAGTAACCATCATTCTACTCTCTACTTCCCATGAGATCAACTTCTTTAGCTTCCACATATAAATGAGAACATGTAATATTATCTTTCTGTGCCTAACTTATTTCACTTAACATAATGTCCTTCAATCCCATCCCTGTTGCTGCAAATGACAAAATTTTATTCTTTTTTGTGACTAAATAATATTCAATTGTGTATATTTACCCCATTTTCTTTATCCATTCATCTGTTGATGGGCACTTAGGTTGATTCCATATCTTGGCTATTGTGAAAGTGCTGCAATAAACATGGGAGTGCAGATATCCCTTTCATATACTGATTTCTTTTCTCTTTGACATACTGATTTCCTTTCCTTTGGATATATAACCAGCAGTAGGCTTGCTAGATCATATGATAGTTCTGTTTTTAGTTTTTTCAGAACCCCGCATACTGTTTTCCAAAAAGTCTTCAGTAATATACATTCCCAGTAACAGTGTATCAAGTTCCCCTTTCTCTGTATCCTTGCCAGCATTTGTTATTTTTTGTCTTTTTTATAATAACCATTTTAACTGGGGTGAGATGATATCTCATTGTGATTTTGATTTGCATTTCCCAGTGCCATGCTCTTTTGTTTACTATGATTTTGTAGTATATTTTGAAGTTCAGTAGTGTGGTGCCTCCAGCTTTGTTCTTCTTGCTCAGGATTACTTTAGCTATTTGGGATCTTTTGTGGTTCCATACAAATTTTAGATTTGTTTTTTCTATTTCTATGAAGAATGTCATTGCTATTTTGATAGGGATTGCATTGAATATATAGATCACTTTTGGTAATACGATAAATTTCACAATATTAATTCTTCCAATCCTCGAATATGGGTTGTCTTTTCTTTTTTTCTGTGTGTCTTCTTTGGTTTTTTTATCAGTGTTTTATTGTATTTCTTGTAGAGATCACTCAGCTCCTTGGTTAAATTTATTACTAGGTATTTTTCTAAACTATTATAAATGAGATTGCTTTCTTGATTTCTTATTCCATTAGTTCATTATTGATATACGGAAACTCAAGCGATTTTTGCATGTTGACTTGTATCCTGCAATTCACTGAATTTGTTTATCAGTTCTAGGAGATTTTGGTGGAGTTTTTAGGATTTTCTAAATATAAGATCATGTTATCTGCAAACAGGGGTTATTTGTTTTTGTTTTTATTTGTATAATTTTAGGAGGTACAAGTTCAATTTTGATACATTAATATGTTGCATAGTGGTGAACTCTGGGTTTTTAGTGTCACCATCACCTGATAGTGTACATTGTACCCATTAAGTAATTTCTCTTCGCTCACCTGCATCCTACCGTTCCACCCTTCAGAGTTTCCAATGTCTATTACTCCATATATATGTCCATGTGTACACACTATTTAGCTCCCACTTATCTGTGAGAAGATGTAGTATTTATTTTCTTTTTCTGAGTTATTTCACTTAAGATAATGGCCTCCAGTTCCATCCACACTGCTGCAAAAGACATGAGCTATTAGAAGGGCTTGTCAGGTTCCAGAGATAAAGGAATGAATACAACAAGGTATTGGCTTGATCAAGGAGTCAATAAATATCTGCAGACATGAACTGCATTATGTAGTAAACAACCACTGTCTAAGGACTTCAGTGATTTCACAGGATTTGTCATCCCTGGAAAACATCACTAAGTTCTCAGGTTTTGGGGGTAAAAGGGGTGAGGGCAGAAAACAAACCAAAATGGAGCATCCTATTGCCAAAATAGACTCAGGGATTCCCAAACCTGGGTGAGGAGGTGGTGGGAGCAACTTTGGAAAGAGTTGCCCAAGAGGAAGCCCCACTGGGTTTCAGGCTCTTATGAAATAGAAACAAGAACCAAATACCCAGGAACAGCCTGGCATAATGGGAACAACACAAATTCTGGAGTCAGGAAGATCAGTCCAAATTCCTCTGGATATTTGTGCATCTATAATTTGAGACTACAGTACCAATGTGATTCATATGTTGGTTCATAGGGTAGATGTGAGAATTTGATGAAATACTAATATAAAATGCTTTGCGTAATACCTAGCACATGGTAGGTGATCAAGCACATAGCTTTTTCATCCATTTCTTCCTTGTTCATAAGGCTACCTTTGTTGTTCATCTCCTGACATAACCAGCACCCTACAACCTGGGGATGCAGCAATGTCTGAAGGCCAGCATTCTGAGCACAAATACTATTTCTGGCTTTGTGACCTTGCACCAATTACTTAGCCTCTCTGTTTATCAGTTTCTCAGTGGTGACATGAGGATAATGTTTTCTGTCCCTGGTGCAGTTCTCAAGGATAACGGGATGATTCATTCAATTTTAAAACCTAACTCAGAGCTTGATGACGCTGAATAGAAAATAAATAAAACACAAAGGAAAGTCAAATGACTAATACTTGAAGTCCCAAGGCACTAATGCATAGTCAGTGACATTCTCATCACTGCTAATTTGTTTTTCTCTCCCCTTTTCTTTGTCCTAGACCCTGTCACAGAGAGATACCCTTCTTATCCTGGCTTTTCTGCCTCTCTCTTCTCCCCCCACCCCCTCAAGCCTGCAGCTCCACCACATGAACAGAAAGTCAGAGCTAGAATCAGGCCTAGGGAAATAGCACAATAATAGTTTATTGAGGACTTTATGCCAGGGACTCTGCTATGTACTTTGTCCATGTTATCCCATCTAAGTCTAACAATTCAATGAAGGAGATATGATTTTAATCTTGGAAAGTTTTGACAATTTGTCACAGTCACACAGTTAATGATAATAGCAGAGTTGGGGTTTAGATCTAGGCCTGCTGACCTCAAAGTTCACCAGTTTATCCTTTAGAGTTCAACACATTTTCAAGATCAGTATGGCATGGTGGCTGAGACCATAGTTTCTGAAGCCAGATGCCTGGTTATAGAATGACTTTGAGAAATTGCTTAGTAATGTCTAAAATATATGATATATACTAGATTATATTATAGGTGTTATATGTATATGTATTAAGTGGAGGAGGGATATATGTAGTAGATTAAGGACTTATAATATGCCAGTTCTGTGCTTAATACTCACAACAACCCCATGAGAAAGGTAATAGTATTATCCCCATTTTACTCTTGGAGAAAAGGAAATACAGAAAGGGTAAGAAACTTGCCCAAGATTGCACAGCTAGTAAGATTGTGAGCCAAGATTCAAACTTGGGGACTCCAGTTCCAGGGCCCATACCCTTGACCACCACACCATGCAGCCTCCAGTACGCACAATTCTCCCACTTCTGGGCTGGCTCTTCACTGTGCCCTTATGAGCTGCCACTTTTTCCAGCTTCTCCAGCCTTGCTGCCCACCAAAGTCTAGGAGGCACAAATCAAGCTCTCTCCAGAACTGTCAACGCACTCCACTCTGGCCCAGTGGCAGCAGGGGGTGAGCCTAAGAGCTTCTTCAGCTCAGCAAGCATCCTGCTAGACCAGAGCAGAGATGCAAGAGAGGTGAGGCTCTCCGTATACAGACAGCCCCAATCTGCATGAATGATTCTCTTACGGCCCCCTCCTTTGGCTTGACATGCTGGGGTGGGGAGAGGAAGTGCCTTCTACTCCACAAATTCCCTTCTGTCGAATCACTGCACATGGCTGCCACTATGCCTAAGCCCCCTGGAGATCCCTTTTATCACCTCCTTCCACAGCTTCTGCAATGCTTTGCTGCTGGTGCTGGCACCTGCAACCTTCAGAAGATCGCCCTTGGGCACTGAGAGCTAAGCGCAGGCCCTGTGTGGGAGGACATGAGCCCAGCTCCTTTGCCTCAAGGCATAACAAACACGGAGGTGTCATTTACACACTGGCGCCCCAGGGACTTCACCTGAAATAGCCCTTGCTTGTGTCTTCCTCTTCCCTGTCCACCTTCCCACTCCCTTGCTGATTTCTCTTGGGAGTACTTCCTCAATAAATTACTTGGAAATATTTGAGTTGGGGATCTGCTTCTGGGAGAATGCAACCTAAGCGGGAATTTTTATCTTGTTTTGTCTTAATGAATTTCTAGGCTTTTCTTAAACGCTAAGAGGGATGGGCATTGGTGGCCATCTTACTTGGCAAGTCTTGCACAGATATGATTGACAACTTTCTTTATAGAGGAAGTGAGCATTTATCTACCAATGCCCCAGCTTCTGGGCCTCAGCTGAAGTTCCATAAGGAGAAGGACATTTTTCATTTAACATTCTGTTGTGTGATTTCTTTTTTTCCCCTCAATATTGTCCGGACTCTGTGATAAGAGCAAACCTCTTTCTTTTCTCCCTTTCATGCCTGTTTTGGAGTGGAGCTTTCTCCTCAACTCTGACATATTCACTGGGGCTCTTACACCTCAGCTGCCGTGGAGATGTGTTTGGCTCCATTTGGAGAACTGGCAGGCAGGGAAAATGTTTATAGAACAAAAATCAAAACCAAGACACCTGGCTGCCACCCGGGAGCCTGACAATGTCACATAAAGGCTTTTTCTGCCACTGCCTCCCATCAGCATCTCTCATACTAACAAGATGCACATCAGTTCCTCCCATTCCTCTCTTAGGTTCATTTCCCGGAGGCCAACAAAGTCCACCTCTGTGAGGTGAGTCATTTCCCAGGGGACTATAGTATTGCTCCCCAGCCTTCAAGGCATGGTACACACAGTGTGACTGGATGAGACTGCTGAGGGCTGGAGGTATCTTCCCAGGGCTCCCGCTGCCCCAAGCCCACCCCAAGGTGTGCATGAGGGGAAGGGTGGATCATTATCTCAGCAGACCTATAACCCAATCTCAGTGCCCTGGCTAGGAAGCTCAGGCCTAGGAAATGAAGAAAGGTGAGAAAAGCATTTTGGAGGGCCTTTTCCAAAGTCTTGTGTGACCCCTCTTACTTTATGTCAGTGATAAAGGGACACTTAGAGAAAAACCAGTGTATAGCGCCATATAGTGGCTAAGAGCACAGATTTGAAGTCTCACAGACATGAGTTCAAAACTCCCTAATGGGGTTGTGTCTTAGGCAAATTTGTACCTTAGACAACTTAATGTAACCTCTTAAACCCCGGTTTTCCCATCTGTTAAACGGAGCTCCTGCCTTAGAAGGTTGCTTTGAAGACAAATGAAATAACGTGTGTAAAACAATTTCCAAAGAGCAGAGAGTAGAATGGTGATTGCCAGGGGCTTGGGGGTGGGGGGAAGGGGAGACATTGGTCAAAGGGTTCAACGTTTTCAGTTAGGCAGGATGAATAAGTTCTGGAGATCAAATGTACAGCATGGTGATTACAGATAACAATAATGTACTATATACTTAAAATTTGCCGAGGAAGTAAATCATAGATTCTCAGCACAGAAAAACAATGGTAACTATATGAGATGATGGATTTGTTAATTAGCTTGATTGTGGTAATCATTCCACCACGCATACATATATCAAAATATCACATTATACACCTTAAAAAATTTATACCATTTTTATTTGCCAATTATACCTCAGTAAAGCTGGGGGTAAAAACAACAACAACAATTTCCACAATGTGTGGCGTTTTTGTAGTCAATTCAGCCAAACTGGAACTACATTTCCCAGAATTCCCTGCCCTGCATGGTTCTGGGGTTAGGGTTGGTCACAAAGAAATTTGGGTGAGATCTGGAATGAGGAAGTGAAGCAACAGCAATTGTGCTCTGGAGGTGGGTACAGGGTGCCAGGCTCACTGCAGCTCACCCACATGGTCGCTGGCCTGCTGGCAACCTTGTTGTTGGTTGGGCTCACTCTTCAACTTCTTTGAGTCCCAGGACAGATCATGTGCCAGCTCTTCCGTAAGTCACCCACAGCCCCAAGGTGGGTGCAGGTGATTAACAGACGGGGTTGCAGCTTGTCCTCCCTTGCCCACAATTCTTTCCAACTGTCCACCCTGCTGACTTACAGTGACTTCAGGCCACCACCAGCAATAAAGACAACAGCCTTCCATGGGCTGTCTCTCCAGCTCCCACAAGTATGTAAAGCCTAATCCCAGTGATAAACCCTTGATTGCATATGACTCATGGAGACTCTGATAAACCATGCCTGGAACGTAGTAAATGCTCACAGAAGAAAACACCAGCATAATTCAAGTGTAAACAGTTGTTAAGAGTACCGTCTTTTGATTCCAGTCCAAGCTTCACTGAAGACAAATCACCTAGTCCTCCTTAGACTCAGTTTTCTCATCTGTAAAATGATGATACACAGAGAGTATCCCTTATCTGAAATGCTTGGGACCAAAAGTATTTTGGATTTTTTTTCAAATTTGGGAATATTTGCATTATGTTTACTGGTGAAGCATTCCTAATCCAAAAATTCAAAATCCCAGATGCTACAATAAACATTTCCTTTAAGCATCCTGTTGGCACTCAAAAGTTTTGGATTTTGGAGCATATCAGATTTCAGATTTTCTGATTAGGGATGCTCAACCTGTTGTCAATGAAAAACAACCCAAACTCTGTAAAATAATTTAAAGAGGTTTATTCTGAGCCAAATATGTGCAACCATGGCCTGGAGAGCCATGCCCTAGAAGCCTTGAACAAGTGGTCTTGCTGTGGTTAAGTGACAATTTGGTTTTATACATTTTAGGGAGACAGGAATTACACATAAAGTCATAAATCAATACGTGAAAGGTGTACATTGGTCTGGTCCGAAAAGGCAGAACATCTCGAAGCAAGGGATTACAGGTTACAGCGGTGTTTAAAGATTCTTTGATTTGCAATTAGTTAAAGAAATGAAGCTTTGTCTAATTGCTTAGAATGTTTTAAGTTAAGATAAGGAAGTCTGTTAATCAGAGAGAAGCCACTGTACGTATATCCAGACTCAAGTGATCTATTAAGTAAATAGATGACCTACAGGTGTGGTTTAACCTTTATTTTACATGGCCTCAGGCTTGTTAATGATTTTGTATCTTTTTCTTACAAAAAATAACTACAAAAAGGACAGGGCATAACCAGGCGGGTCTGACCTCCCTTCTACTCATGGCTGGCAACTCAACTTTAAGGGTTTTTGTCTGGGTGTGGGGTCCCCTTGGCCAAGAGGGGGTCCATTTGGTCAGCTGGGAAGGACTTACACTTTTATTTTAGTTCTCACTGTAATAATATGATATATTTCTTAGGACTGTAGAAATGGTTAAATGAGATTAAGCATGGAAGCACAGTGTTGACATTAAAAGCATTAGGGACAAAACCTTTTATTTCTCATTCTAATTCTTGGATTTAGCATTTGGAAATTCCTTATCAATAGATACAAGCTTCACCCTTCAAACTATCTTTGTCAGTAATGAAATATTTCCATCCTGTATCTGTTTTATCTGTTATTTATCAATTGGTTTAGAACTTAGCCAAAGAGGGATGCTACTTATTAGAACCCGTCAAAGACTACCCTCTGCATAAATAAGAGTGATGGCCTTTGCTTTTGTAAGTGTTCAGTAGAGGCCCTTTCATCTCATATCCCCACCCCTACAATAAGGCTATGACACAGCATTAAATAGGGGGGAGCTACAGACACTGTACTAGAACCCAAAGACCTGGTTTCCAGCCTGGCTCTGTCAACAGGGATTGGTCTCACTTCTCTGAGCCCCTGTTTCCTCATCTACAAAGGGAAAGGACTGAATCCATGAAGTTCTTCAAACCCCAGCAAGACCCTAAGCCTCTTATTATTTTCATTTTGCATATGGGGAAAAAGGATGTTCCAAGAGACTGAATGGCTTACTTCAATGATTTCTGAGGTGTGGTCAGTCTCAGGACTAGCAACAGCAGCAGCACTTGGAAGTTATTAGAAACACAAATTATCAGACCCCAGTTCAGATCCACGGCATCAGGAATCCTTGATGTAAGACCAGTGTTTAAGTCAGTGTTTTAACAAGTCCTCCAAGTGATTTCCATGCATGCTTACGTTGGAGAACCGCTGGCTTAATCAACATCACTGCAAAAAGAAAGCAGCTGAGCTGGGACTTAAACCCAAGCCCATGACTGCTTTCTCATCATCCTATAAGTCTGGAAAGAAAAACCTGGTCAGAACAAATGCATTTGCAGGCAAAGAGAGTTCAGAAGAGCAGAACTAAATCCTGAGTAATATTCTAAAAATCACAAGGTTCTACAATGTTCTCTTTGATCGCTGACCCTAGAATGGGCCGAAGCTGACCTTCATGCTCTCTCTGACACAGCCGTTGCAACTTTTCCCTGGCCTTTTCTACCTAACTAGAACAATTGTCAGATGACAACTGAGGAGTCTGCAAGTTACAGACATAGTGCAACAGAGAAAAGGGAGGATATTAACGGTTCAAATTCAGTACCTGCTTTGTTCAGCTCTGTTGTTTCTTTTGACATATACACATGTGTTTAAAAATGTGTACACAAGATAAACTCATGTATGCTCTAGATATTTTTTAGTTTGACCTCCATCTTTTTTAGTTCAATCCCTATGTTTTTCCCTTTTTTTTCTTGATTGCTACCTTTATTCTTCTTTTCTACTCTCACTCAGATAATGCATGTTAATAACCTAGTATTTGCCCTATAGCTTTCTCCATACGTATATAACCAAATACAAATATATGCACTCCGTTTCACACACATCTTATTTTACTGATATTAAATACTTCACGGGCATCGTTTCACATGAAGAGGCGCAGTGCAGCTTTCATTCATGCTTCTGAAAAGCTGTGTAATAGTGCATGATGCGAACCTACAACAATAATTTATATAGCTGGTCCCAAAATAATGGATACTTAGTTTCCAATTTTTTACCATCTAAACAGTTGTAATAAATAACCTTGTACATTTGTGCTTGTATAATAGTGATTTTATTGTATAGCACAGATTTCCAAGTGTGGAATATTGGACTGAAAAACTTTATGTATGCTTAACTTAATAGATGCTGTTACATGACTCTTGAAAAGGGCCGTAACAATCTACATTTCCAGCACAATACATAGGAGTACCTGTTTCCTGCATCCCAACCAGCAATAAACATAACCGGTCTTTTCAATTTTTTTCTGGTCTTAACATTGGGAAGTGATATCTCATTGCTATTTTAATTTGCATTTTCTGAACTACTTATTGGATTTGACCTTCTTTCCATGTATTTTGTTGGACATTCAGACTTGTATTCTGTGTCCATGCATGTATTTATGCTCTTCTTCCCTTTTTTTGTGGGGAGGGGGGGATCTTTTGTCTCATTCTCATCCACTTTTTCAGAGGTCTAAATATATTAGAATATTAGTCCTCTGTCTTTCATCAGAATTACAATTTTTTTGAAAGCTGTCCCTTGTCTATTGACTTTGTTTATGCTATTTACTATAGCTATTTATATGTAGTCAAAAAGCTTAACATCTCACTAACTCTATACATGCAACCACCTAAATTTCTTATGAAATTTTTATTATTTTTTGTGTTTATAAGAATTTTGTAGTTTTTGGACTTTTATAAATGGATCTTTATCTTTCTTTTCTTTGTGAAATGGTTATTGATAAAATAGAGAATAGTTACTTATATTTGTATATTCATTCAACTACTTACCAAATTCTCTCACCAATTTTAGTAGTTTTGTAATAGTCTCTTGGTTTATATAAGCACACAGTATATAGTCAGAAAATTAGGTAATATTATCTCTTTATTTTCCAATATTTTACAAGCTATTTTTCTTTTCTTATTGCATTCACTAATTGCACTGAAATTATTCAACATTCCAAGACAATATTGAACAGTAACAACGATGGACAGTACTATCTGTTCCTGATTTGATTTTAATAGAAATTTTTTAATGGCCACTAATCAAATTCTTTTTAAATGTGTTAATAGTAGGATATACTTTTTATTCTATAATGTGTTGGTAAATTTTCTGCTATTGAATTTCTGGAAGAAAACTGTCCTTGATAACAGGAGATATTGTTATAGATGTGTCTCTATTCTATTTGTTAATATTTTATTTAGAATGTTACATTTATATTTATCAGTAAGGTTGATAAATATAAAAACGTTCCTTTTTCATGCTGTTTTTATCAGGTTTTAGTATTAATAATAAAGTTCTACTATTCTCATAAAGTGAATTGAAGAACTTTGTTTCCTTCAACGGCCTGGAATAGTTTAAATATAAAAAGTACCTGCTCTTTAAAATTTTAAATAAAACTCAACAATAAAATCTACCATTCTGATGGCTTTTTCAAAAATAGATTTTTTTTTAAATCACTTTTTCATTTTGCTCTATGGTAACTGGTCTAAATAATTGGAATAAGCAATATTTTGCTAGAAAATTATATACTTCTTATAGGGCAGGAGCTGAAAACTGAAAACTGTTTTCTATAGAGGGATAGATATACGCTTTATGCTTTGTAGGCCACACAGGCTATGGCAACTGCTCAATTCCACCATCATAGCACAAAAGCAGCCATAGACAATGTGTAAATGAATGAATGTGGCTATGTTTCAATAAAGTTTTATTTATACATGCTGATTTCTGAATTTTATATAATTTTCACATATAACAGTATTATTTTTTAATTATTTTTCAACTCTTTACAAATGTAAAAAAGAGGAGGTAGGAGAGAAAGGCACACTCTTCATCACTGATAGATGTCCTCTGTGACATTTTTCCCAGAATAGGCTACTTTCATCTGCATTGAAAACCTGTTCAGACAGATATCATTTCTCTCAATGATTTTCTTAATGGCATCTGGGAACTTGTGTGCTCCCTTTTGTTTGGCAGAAGCTGCTTCTCCTGTTATCTTGACATTCTTAAAGCCAAGCCTCTTTCTAAAATAATCAAACCATCCTTTGCTAGCATTAGATTCTCCAGCTTTAGATTCTTCTCATTCCTTTTGCTTTAAGTTGTCATATAATGACTTTGCTTTTTCTTGAATCATATAGGTATGCTTTTCTTACAGCAATCCTGCCCCAACATAAAAGTTGCATTTTCAATACAATATGAAAAGGTATTTCACCAAAAATGCAAGATTTTCATGCCTGCTGAAGCAGCCTCACAAATTTCCCTTTCTTTTTTAGGTCTTTATGCTGGATTTATGGTGGACAACCACAGCTGCAGACCTCAATCTATGGTACATATCAAGCAATTCAACTTTTTCTTGTGATGTCATGACTTCTCTGCTTCTTGGGAGCTCTTTCAGCATTGCTAGTAGCACTTCATAGGGCTCCCATGTGTTATTCAGAGTTTAGAGTATTGCACTAAATACAATGAAAAATATGCATAAACTGCAAAAGATCACATTTTACTGTGATACACAATTTAACGGAGGGATGAACTGCTCACATCTAAATAATTAGTTTCACACTGCATTTTAAGCACATACTCATGACACTTGAGCTCACATTTTTGTTCAGCATTTTGAGAGAAATTTCTTCTGTTTGCTCTTCCAGGCCAGTAATTTCTGTCTTAATAGTGGTCATCTCAGCAGAACAGTGTGGCAGTTCCTCAAAAGGTTATACACAGAGTTACCGTATGATCCAGCAATTCTACTCCTAGGAATATACTCAAGAAAAATGAAAACATGTCCACACAAAAATCTGTACATGAATGCTCATTGCAGGATTATTCACAATAGCCAAAAAATGGAAACAACCCAAATGTCTGTCAACTGATGAATGGATAAATAAAATGTGGTATAGCCATACAATGGAATATTGCTCAACAATAAAATGGAATGAAGTATTGTTACTTCACAGATACAACATGAATAAACTTTGAAAACATCCTAAGTAAGAGGAGCTAGTCATAGAAGACCACATACTGTATGATCTTATTTATACAAAATGTCCAGAATAGGCAAATCTATAGACAGAAAGTAGTGACTGCCTAGAGCTCAGGGGATTTGGGTAACAGAGTGTGGCTGCTGGTGGGTAGGTTTATTTTGTGGATGATAAAAGTGTTCTAAATTCAATTGTGGTTGTACAACTCTCTGAATATACTAAAACCTATTAAATTGTACACTTTAAATAGAAAAAAATATAGTGGTCATCTTTGCATTAATTGATTTATGGATGTGGGAAGTGTTTTTCAGCTCCAGAAAGTCCTTTCAAGCTGCACATAAATCTCTTTAAGTGCACTTATTATTTTTCTGTCCACATTGTCATCTGTCTTCTCTAAAAGCCCTATTTGTGGGTGTGTTCTGTGTGCTCTACTAACCTTGCTATTTCTGTTTGGATATATTATTATTTTTCTTGATAATTGAGACTTTTATGTTGTTGTTGGAATACCCTAACTAGGTAGCGGTCAACAAGTGGAAGAAGACAAAATGGTCCTCTGCAGGGAGCATCCTTGTTTCTCAAGGGATGACGAAACTCATATTTTTGGCTACTCCTTGGTATCTCAGGTCATGGAGACCTGGCACATGAACATATGGAAGACCATCCAACTTCTTCCCAGAGTCCACAAATCTCTTTGGGTCAAGCTCTTCCCAGCATCCCCATTTTACAATCCCTGCCTCAAGGCTCTCTGTCTCTGGTATCTAGACATTAATCTAGCCCATGGCGCAGAAAGTCCTGTACCGGTTCCCTCCAATTGGACCCCCACAGAGCCCATGGCCTCATTTCACTTGGCAACCTTCATGGCCCAACTAATTATCTCAAAAGAGGAAGATATATTGGAGTCGGTTGATACTGAAGGGAGAAGACAGTTGGGTTCATGTTGCCATCTTTCCAGAACTCCCTTCTTTATCCAACCCCACATCCTAGTGAACTTGGTTCCTCCACCACATGGCAGCAAGTTCTACAGGAAAGAGCATCAGCTCTGGGGTCAGATATCAGAGTTGAAATCTTCCCCTTATGAGTGCAACCTTGTGCATGTTATGTAATCAGCATTTCTGAGCCTCGATTCTTTGTTTATGAAATGGTACTAATTGTGGAGAGTAAATGAAATAATATATTTAAGACACTTTTCTCAGTGTGTATAGCACATGGTAGCTTTCACAGAAATATTAGTCATTTTCTTCTTAATTTGATTTCCAAGCAATGATGTTGATCAGTGTGCCCCTCTCTTGGTTTGACATTTCAGCAACATCTGTTCTTCTCAGTCACAATCCCTGTACTTGTCCTTACTCAGGTCATCATCCTGAAGTATGCAGGTTCATGGTCAATGTTTTAGGCATCTTGGTGGCTTCCTTGGGGTGGGGGGCAACTATGCCTTACAAATAATGAAAATGACATATCACCAAGAGGGAACCACCTCAGGCATACAGTTAGATGCCAAACCGAAAAGGAATGTTCAGAAATCAGCTCTGACAATAAAGCTAAAGACATTAAGAACATAATTATCCTTTTAAAGGTTATCATGTAATTGAATCTCTAATTTTTCTTGAATGTAGATTAATTTGCTCCACTGAGATCTCCAAGAAAAAGCAATATCCCCAGAGCTCTGCAGGAAAAGCCAAAAGAATTTTTAATTGCAACAAATTACATAAAGAGATTTTACCTTATGAAAGGGGACAATATATGGCAAGCTTTTGCCTTTTTAAGATAATTAAAGTGAAAGATAGCAAAAACCTCTTAATAAAGGCCCTAAAATCCATGCAATGAAGAATAAGTAAGGTCAGTGTCCACATTTTTGGAATATGCATCTCTTGATATATATTTTACCTGCCCCCCACCCTGTACCTCTCACAGTGAGCAATGGAAATATTTTAGTTTGTATCTGAAAAATTCCGGGCACACCAATCTCCAGGTTGCCTCAGTGGCCTAAGAGTTCATTACCAGTTCCATTTTACAGAGATTAATTGACTTGCTTAATGTCTTGCAGTTAGTAAATGATGGATCAAAGACTCAAAATAGGCTTTCTGATTCCATTCCACTCTTCTGTAGGAATGGAGAGGCCTGGGCAAATCAAGCCTTTTGGAGAAATGTCAGAAATGCACTGGAAAAAAAGAGAGAGAGAGAGAGAAGGGCAAATCTGAAAAGCATCCTTCTCCAAGGCCCAGAAACAACCAAACTCAAAAAGTTGAATCATTTCAATTCACACCTTCATGAATCAACAATAATTCAAACAAAAAAGTATTTATTGAGCTCATATTATGCAAAAGACACTATGCTGGTGACAATTAAAAATGGGAATGAGTAGTCAGTTTCTCTTAAAGTGTTTGCACCCTTGAATAGGGAGAAAAAGCCTCTTTTATTTATTTATTTTTTATTAATTCATCCTGCTACTATTGACCTTGAGAAGAACTATGTGTGGAGCTAACAAGAAGGAGGTTCCAAGAAACAGGCAGTAAGAACCCAAATGGAAAATAAGAGAAATAAACTAATGTAGAAAAATTATTATTTGTGTGCCGAAACCCACTTCCCTCTTGACCTCCACTCTAAACACACACACACACACACACACACACACACACACACACACACTAGATGTTTTGCTACTAAGACTGAATGAGAGGAGCAATTATGCAGGGAGGTCTTTTCCTGATGCCACTAATAACGTCATCCTTGAAAGAGCAGCTAGGGGACATTCTAGGCAGTGCAGCCCAGAACGTGGCTCTCATCGCCCAAATGTAGCTTTTGATCATTAAGTCGGAACTTTAATCCCATCAAGACTTTTCCTTGTGTTTTCACTAAACTTGGTCATTTGTTATTCTTCAAATGCTCTATGCAAACCTCGAAAAAAAACTTCTGCACCCAAGAAAACACCACTGGAGAGAAATGATGTAGAAGGAAGAATTTATAGATTTTTTTCTTCTTCTTCTTAGAGCATAATTCAGATTGTTGGGGGAATGACAAATGATGAGATTAAAAGGCAAGAGACAAACATGGGTGATGCTGGGAAACATCGTGAAGATGATGAACATATATTGACAGAGAAGACAAAGAGAATAAAAGAAAGTGGTCTTGGCCCTAAAAATCAATACAGGGCCCCATGCGAATACACAACTAGTGTTAGTATAAAAAGCGTACATCCATATCGTGGAATACTACACAGCAATAAATAAGACAGAACTATGATAATGGATATGTTAAGGTGATGGATATGTTAATTAGCTTGATTGTGGTAATCATTTCACAATGTAGCAAAATATCACATTGTACACCTCCAATTTATACAATTTTATCAATTGTATGTCAACAAAGCTGGGGAAAAAAGGGAAGGAACTATTGATACATACAACGAAGGGCATTATATCAATCTTTAGAGAATTATACTGGTTGAAAAAACGCAATCTCCAAAGGTTACATACTATATGATTCCATTTATATAAGATGCTTGAAATTACAAATTTATAGAAATGGGGAACAGATTAGTGGTTGCCGGAAGTTAAGGAGGGGGTGGAGGCAGGAGAAAGTGAGTGTGGCCATAAAAGGGCAACATGAGGGATTCTTATGGTAATGGAAATGTTTTGTATGTTGACTGTATCAGTGTCAATATTCCAGTTACAATAGTGAACTGTAGTTTTGCAAGATGTTACCATTGGAGGAAACAGGATTTCTCCGTATTATTTCTCATAACTGCATGTGAATCTACAATTATCTCAAAATAAAAAGTTTAACTTAAAAATAAGAAGTAAAGTCCCAGAAAATACCTAGCTCATAGAACCAAAAGTGGTTCTTTCAGAAATAGATATCAAGGGTAGAGAAGGATCAAGAAAGGGATTGCTCATTTTTATTAAAAGCCTTGTAGAACATGTAAATTCGTTGAATCGTGTGATAACAATGAATCTTTAAAAGGGCTAAGAGATGCTATTAGTGATGAAAGAGACTGAAATGGAATGGACTTGTGAGGCCTTCCTTTTTTAAAACATTATTCTGTTGGGGTATGATTGAAGTACTAAAACCTGTACATATTTAATGCATACAACTTGAGTTTGGAAATAAGTATATACACCCATGAAACCATCACCACAATCTATGCCATAAACATATCTACCACCCCAAAAGTTTCCTCCCACCTTATTACTATTTTTGGTAAGAATATTTAATATAAGCATTATATCAAATGCCTATATTACACATTAGCATTTTAAAGTATAAGTATGTAATACAGCATTGCTAACTATAGGCTCTATGCTACACAGTAGATCTCTAGAACTTGTTCATCTTGCAAAACTGAAATTTGTGCCCTTGGACTAATACCTCCCCATTTCCCCCTCCCCCCCAGCCAGCCCTTGGTAACCACCATTCTCTTCTCTGCTTCTGTGAGTTGTACCATTTTAGATTCCTTGTCATGTAGTATTTGTCTTTCTGTGCCTGGTTTATTCCATTTAGCATAATGTCCTCTGGGTTCAAACATGGTATCTCAAATGGCAGGAAAAACATGTTAACATTTATTGGGCACTTGCTATTTGCAAACCACTGTACTAAGAATTTTACATGTGCATCCTGAATTGATCCTCAGGAAAGTCTATGAAGTAAGTGCTCTTTCCCTCCATCTTACTCATGTACACCTGAAGCTCAACAGTTTGAGAGATTAGCACAGTCCAACCTGGCATTTGGATTTCATAACCTATTACTATCTTCTTAATGATACTCGTTGGGGAGGGAAATAATAGCTGCCAAAACCTCTTGGTACCCAGATCTACTCCTGGGTAAATAAAAGAGAACTTAAAGTGCAGACAAGACTGGCCTTTGGAACCAGACAGACCTGGGTTTGAGACCAAGTTCCACAAATTATAGTTCTGTGACCTTGGATTGTCACTTAACCAGACTGAACCTCTACTTTCCCGTCTATAATGTTGGAATAATAAAACTACCCACTTCAGAGGGTTGTTGTGAGAATTTCATGGGACAATGTATATGAAGCGCTCAGTGCAGTACCTGAGAAATAGCTCTCAATAAGAGATAACTATTATTTCTATGATCATTATGATTATAATATTGACATTGTTGTTTTTCATAACAGTTTTTAGGTATAGCTCTTTCTCCTATTAGTATCAGAAGCTGTAGAACTTTCCTTTAAGATGACTCTGAACTTTATGTTTCTCCTCAGATGAGATAGCAGAAAGTGCTAACTTTCATAAATGACATTTGTCAGGAAACCACCAGGGATTCCGTGATAGCTGAGCTGCTCTCTTTTGGTATTTAAGAGACCCAGAAGGAAAAAAACTGCCTAGCTGAGTAGCTATTGTTTTGTACTTTGTTTTGTTTTTACTGTTATTGTCATATTGATTTTTAATAAAATATATCAAACATGCAGAAAAAACAAAGACTATTAAAAAACTCAAGTTCCTATCTCCCAGATTTAACCAATATAAACATCTTTCCATATTTCATATCCTTTTGCCAAGAAATAAAACATTACAAATGCTGGTGGACACCTCTCCCATTTTATTCTACACTCACCCATTCTCTCCCCAAGTGCTAATTTCCCATGGGATCTTTGAATGGGTCGAGGTTTCCAGGCTTACCACACATAAGTCCATCAACCAGGAAGCTGGGTTTTTTTTGAGCTTCTGCCCAATGTTAAGTACAAAAGAGGAGAGTTCATCGCTATTCTCCTAATAAGAGCTTACCATAAAAGTGCAATGGCAAACATTGAGGTAGATATATGACCTGATTCCTCTTTGGGGAACCCCCAAGCCACATGATTTGAATAGGACTAACTCTACCCTCTGTCTCCAGGGTCTGGCCAGTGAGGTTACTTAATTCCCCTGACTACAACCACTGCTTCAGTGATCTGAGCTGGGCCAATTTAAAGCCAGCCCCAAAATTTTTGCTGAAGCTACAGGAAAGAAATGCTGCCTAACTTCTGGTCACTAAGTGAGAGAAATATAAACCTAGTGCTGGAGGGAGCACCCCAAATTGAGCACCTGCCTGAGGTCAAGCCAGCACAGAGAAAAAGTATTGCTGAGTGAGACTGCTGAGTCCCCAGATCAAGTGGTGCCAATGATAGGGGTGTCATTGGACTTCCCAGTTAAAGGGCCAATAGATTCCCTTGTTAGGCTTAAGTTTGCTTGAGTTAGATTTCTGTCCTGAACGATAGCGCTAATAAGCAAGACAGGACACAACAGCAAGCACTTAGCATCAGCTCTGTATCCTTCTAAGTATTTTACTTGTGGAAACTCATTTAATCCTCACAAGAACCCTCTAAGATGTAGGTTCTAGTATGATCCACAGTTTACAGGTGAGGAAACTGAGCACAGAGAAGTAATTTGCTCAAGGACATTGAAGTTTTCAATGGTGGAACTGGAATTCAAATCCAGGAAATGAGAGTTACAGTCTAAATTATTAACCACATAAAATGAATGTTTATAGGAATTCATGATCAAGGAGAAAATGTGAACCATACTTATCACAGAAAACACATTTCATAAAGGGTGCTCTGTCTTAGCTGGACTTTAAAGGATGAGAAACATTAATGGTAGATATAGAAAGGGAAGGAGAATCCCAGGAAGGGAGAAGACTTGAGCAAAGGCAAGAAATGAACCCAATTGCACTGTATTTGAGGGGAATGAATGAAGACCTTCTATTGATTTTTTTGTCATTCTAAGAAAGGAGAAACTAATATAATACTTAATGTGTATGATACTCTACTTCTATAATTATTTCAGGAACACTGGGAAGAGAATGAGGTTAGCCAAATCCCTGAGTATATTTTACTTGAAACCATTAACAGGGAAAGCTTTCTGTACCAATCTCCTGGTCTCTTTAACACCCTCAGAGCCCCAAGAGCAATCTTGGAATCTAGCTAATGATTAAGAACTTTAGAATCAAATAAGTTCAAAACCCACCTCTGCAACTTACTAGTTATGTAATCTTGGGAAAGATATTTGATATCTCTGATGCTGTTTTCTCATCTGTAAAATGGGGTTAAGAATCTCTAACTTGTGTCATTGCTTCACAGTTTAAGTAAGGTCAGATACATATGTGCTTAGCAGTGTGCCTGGCACAAAGTAAATTCCTAATACAGTCAGTAATACCAGCGACATTATTAATGTCAAAGTAAAGTGAAAATGAAGGTGCATGCTGTTTCTTAGTGCTGCAAAGATCCAGGCCATTTGGCCAGATTGTCTGAGCTGTCTGTATTTTCTCTAGAGGTGGGAAAAGGAGTCATCAAGGCCAATGGAAACCATCTATTGCTTTCCCTTTTCAAGGCAGCCAGAGTAATTTTTCAACTGCTGAAATTATAAAGAAGATGTTCAATCTGCTGATAATTTAATCTTAATTAAAACCTCCATCCACAATGCTGGAATTGCAAAGGGAAAAAAGCAGAAATGAAACAGCAATTAACCTTTAGTTCTGTGCTTATTTGCTCCTACCCAACATGGGTCAGTTGCCATAGAGATTATACCTACGTGATCTGGAGATGTGACCAAAGCTTCCCGGAGTCTCTGAACCAACCTCCTCTCAGTGTGGCTCCACGATAATTAAAAATCTGCTAAAAGAGAATTGAAAGTTAATCTGAAACTCTAATCCAAAGCAGACTTGAATGGAAGGAGAAGAAAAGGGGAGGAACATGAGGAGGATGTGGAGACAGAGAGAAGAAAATTAAAGACACACACTACTTTGCCTAACTTTGAAAAAAAATCCAATCACCTTCATTTGCAACTTTCCAGAGTCTGCCTGTCTGCGGCTTTGGGAGAGACTGATATGATGCAGAGGAAATGAGGAGCATGAAGAGAGTTTGTCACTTCTATTAGAAGGGGACCTCTCGGCTTTGGGCTGTGACCAAGCCAGGGAGGCTAAAGTGAGGAAGGAGTTAGCGACAGAGAGCTTTCAATTCCAGTCTCAAAAAAACGGGTGGGCATAAGGCAACCAAGCAAAGTCAGTGGTGGTATGCGGATGTCTTGGGCCAGATCACACCAGAAATAGCACAGGAACAGCTATCTAACAGTGACATCTAGTACAAAAGAACCAGCAAGCCCAGTCACTGGAATCTTAGCTCCCTGAGGGAAATCCATTCCTCATTTGCCCAGTGGATCTCTTGGTAGCCAGATGGAGCTTGGTCTACATCTGCCTCCACTCCCCCACTAGATCCCGGCCCCTTTCATTCTTTTTTGCCTCAACACTTACAAAAAATCAAGGTCAGACAGATAATTAAGTTATTTTCCCCTCCAAATCTAAGAGCTGTTAATTACCCAAGACAGTGCTAATCTTTATTAGGGAACAAAATAGCATCTGATTCAAGTGGATGCTAATTAAAACTTGAGTAGTATCTCTTAGAGCAGTGACTTTGAAAGTTTTTTTTCTTTCATATACACAAGACTCTTCTAGGAGGCATACTCCCTGGGGTCCTCTGTAAATGCCCCCTCCTCAGTGAAGCCTTCCCTGACCACCCTCTCTCCAGTAGCCACCATCATTCTTGACCTCATTATCCTGTCATGAACAAGATCTTCATAGAACTCATCACCTCCTGAAACAATGTTGTTTGCTCGTTTGCTAATATTTTCTATTAGCATAAGAGCAGGAGAACTTGGTACTTTGTGTATAACTGTGTCTTCAGTGCCTAGAACAGTGCCTGGATAGTGCAAATACTCAATATGCCCTTGCTGTCTGAAAGAATGACTGCTCCCACAGGCTAACACAGTTTATGTGCAACTTAACAGCAAGCCAGTTGCCATTCCATCCTTTCTTTCCCTCTCTAGAAAGTATTTCAAAATGTGCAAGTAAGAGTGACAGAATTATTGAACTATTTATTCTTTCTTTCAACAAATATTTATCAACTGTTTACTGCATGTCAGGTACTATGCCGGCAATAAAATGGTAAATAAGTCAGACAAGGCCTCTGCCTTACGGTGGTTCCATTACACAAGTGAAAAAATAGCTGCTGTACATTGATCTACAAATAAAAAGAGAGATTTCATCATTAACAAGGGTGTTTATTGCAATGGCAAAAGCCAATAGGGTGATAATGACAGAAACTGATCCAGGGGCAGTACATGGGGGAAGCCACTTCAGCCCAGGTGGTCAGGGAAATCCTCTCCCATAAAGTAATATTCAAGAACCCATCTCACAAAGAGAAAGGAATTCTAGGCAGAGAGAACAGAAAATACAAACTCCCTGAGGTGGGAAAGAGCTCGACACTTTCCAGAGCTCAGGGTAGTGGTCCAGAGGGAGAGAAAACGATGTTGGTGGAAATAAACCTATATTTGATGAAGGGCTGTGAGGATGGGGGAAAGGTTTGCATTTTATTTTGAGTACAATAGGAAGGCACTAGCAGATTTTAGCAGGAGAATGACATGATCTGATTTACATGTTAAAGAAAATTATTCTGGCTGCTGGGTAGAGAATGAACTGAGGGGCAAGAATAGATGTGAGAGGGCAAGAAGGAGCCATTGCAGCTATCCAAGCAAGAGATGATGATTCCTGCCTTGTCCTTGGCTGGTTGCAAAGGCAAAGAGGAAAAATAGAGATAACATCATTGCATTCTAATATCTATTTTTATTAAATTTTTAAATAAATCATTTACAAATTTGTGTGCTCCATTATGGCAACAAAGCATGTATTATATTTATTAGGACACACAAGCGTGTCATGACATAATAGCTGGGGACTGCTATTCTGGAGAAATTAGCCCTGGCTGGGCAGCTGAGAAGAGGCCAAGGAAGCCCAGGGTTTATATATATGCACAGAGGGTTCTGTAAGTACCACTGCTTTGCCATTCCCTTCTGGCCTGTTATTAGATTTGTTACCTCTCAACACCACACATCAACCTTGGGCCTGATCTAAGCAATGTCACTTTGATCATGTCCCTTCAGGACAGAGTTCATGGCTGCCACATTAGTTAGTACCCTGACCCCACTGACAGCACTCTGGAGTGATCAATATTACTGTGCAGTAGCCATTGCCAGACACTCGCTAGTGACCCATTAGCCAGGATCCCAGTTAACATTGAGAAGCAGAGGTAGGGATGGGACAATGCTTTATCATCAAACCCATCTGCCTCCTAGGATTGCCCAAGCCAGTGATTCTCAATCTAGTTGTATATTTAGAATCACCAGCAGCTTTTTTTAAAGAAAAGTTGCAGAGCTAAGAATTTCTGGGTATAGAGTTCAGAGATCACTATGCTTTTAAGCCTCTTCAAGTAATGAATGGGCAGCTAGGTTTGAGAACCACAGGCCCAACTGTCTTATCTATCGCAGCCTACCTTTGGAACCTCCTGCTTCCCAGTCCTCACTCTTATGTTAGACTTTGACAAGGAAATGCATTCCAGCAGCTAATAGCTGCCATTCAGTTGGTGCTCACCAGATGCCAGGCAAGGTGATCAGTGCCTTGCCAGTTTTATTTCATCTCATCCTCATAACCACCCTCTGAAGTAGCAGCATCAAGACAGGCTGAGAAAACTCTGACTCAGAGAAGCTACATAACATAGCCAATAAGACAGATCAGAGTTCACACCCAGGCCTTACCATTCCACAGCCCATGCTCTTCATCCCTAAGCAGTTGCAACGCCATCTCTTAGAGAAATCAAGGTTTCAATCCTTGTCCTGCCCCTTACTAGCTGTGTGACTTTGGATGAGTTATTTAGCCTCTTGGAGTTCCAGGTTCCTCTTGTAAATAGCTTTTTGCCCACCCAAGCCCTCCTCTCCCCCATACTTTCTCTGCCAAGAGCCATTAGTCCTCAGAAGCATTGCATCTCTTTCTACCTGCTTTGTTCTCTATCTGCCATAGCCATCTCAACATGGGTGCCTGCGAATCTTGGCCAAAGACTCCCAGCACCTAGCACAGAGCTTGGCTCAAAATAAGTAGTCAATGTCCATTGAGCTGGATGGTATGGCCTCCCACTGGAATATGACATATAATTTGGGAATTTTGGTTGTGTTCTGGCATTGAGTCAAACCCTGCACAAGAGCCACTTTGGCCCTTACTGAGCTCTCCTATCAGGTGACTGTGGGGCACACAGTAGAAAGCTGCAAAGGGCAAAGTGTCTGTGTGACCCCAGGGACTCATTTAGGAGAATTAGCTATATTCGTATAACTTTGCATATGTTATACATCAATTTATGATATATTTATTCAGGGGGAAAAAGATGCAGGTGTGAAATACCAAGGATAATTTCCCATAGCATATAGTGCAAGTGTTAGAGAACAATGCAATTCTACAGCCCTTGCCTCCATCACAGTCAAAGTTGGGATTTCCAAGTTACCAAAAGATGACCCTTGTCAGCATGAAAAGGAGAGTGAACCTAGGTAAGAGTTGCAAATCAAAAATCAAAAAACAATCAGCCTCCTTTTCCCCACCCCTACCGTTGGATTACTGTGAAATCTGAAGGATACAGGAGAGGAAAATACAAAGTCACTTTTGCCCTCCAAATCCCTTGCAAAGCACCAAGAGTGTATGTACAGTTGAGGACCTTTGCATTAGAGAAAAATAAACCTCCCTTCAATCCCAGAAGGAAGTTTTTATAAAAGATCTTTGTGAGATGGCAAGTACTATAATAATAATTTCATAGCACTGGTTCTTATCTTCATTCAACAAACATTTACTGAGAACCTACTGAGTACCTTAATCCCCTTCACTGTGTTACTGGGGAAGATGTGATGAGACCCTTGTCTATAGAGAACTCACAATCCAAAGAGACAAAAACAACAAAACTTTACATAAGCTTGAGCAACTTCATTCTTTCATCTTAGTTTCTTTATCTGAAAAATAAATAATGAAATAAATTTTCCACAGTTAGTATAATAGTATCGTTTTAGTGTGGTATCTGATACACAGTAGGTACTCAATAAATGAGAGTCAGCACAATTATAATTGCTGTAAGGAAATATAAAAGGCACTATGGAATTGCAGAGGAAGCAACACCTAACTCTATGGAACTATTCAGTGGGGGAATGAAGGTATCATGTTTCCAAGTCAATATTCTACTGGAGAGATTTATAGCATCCTGCTTATATACCACTTATCAACTTCCAAATGCCTATTAACTTGTCATTTGGACACCTCAGCTTAAGGGTCTGTGTCTCTTTCTGTCCACAGTGACATCTGATGTCTAGCTCTTCACTTTCCCTGATGGACCTGAGGTCTGCTGAGGAGAAAAATAAAGGGAAATTGAGAGTACATAATCATTAAAATTAATTGCTCACAAACATTAAAAATCATATATCTGATTTCTAATGTTTATTTTCAGTCATAAAATATGGATAAGGATTTGCCAAAAGCCATTTATATTAAATTACTTTTATCATAATATTTAAGCTTTAAATATTTAGTGCTCCTTTTCTTGTCATAAGCAAAGTAGCTTCCAGCTGATTCTTGGCTGGAGGATTCATGCCCTTCCTTCCTATCTTGAGGGCCTACAAGGCCCATGAGACCAGCAGCTTTGAGGGTTGAGACCAGCATATGTATCAGTGCCTTGATATTGGCCAACTCCCACACAGTCAACAAAAACTTACTGGAGCCCTTGGCATTCCAGATTCTGGATATAAGGATGGGAAAAGCATGATTCCAGAATTCAAAAACTAGCAATAAAAAACAGAAAAGAAAAGCCAATCACAACCAAGTGTCGTCTACATTTACCCCACACTCATCCCCCACAAAAATCACTTAATGGTGTTTGAAATGCATCTTGCTCTTTCCCACCTCCAAGTCTCTCCTCATGCTATTCCCTTGCCTTAAACAGTTCCCCTCTGTCTGCCTGTTCATCTCCCAATTTTCCTTATAGACCTACTTCAGCTGTATCTGGGGTCATTACTCTCCCAGGAACCACCTGCTGTGTGATCTAGATGCATCTCCTACTAACTCTCAATCCACCCTCTTCATACTTCAGTCATAACACCCATCACTCTGCCCCACCATTGTTGATTCCCTTCTGAGTCTCCTTTGCCAGCCTGTGAGCTACTTGTATCTGATGCATTATTATATTCCTATATCCTCTGCAGTACCTGACACAGAGTAGGTGTTCAGTAACCTTTTGGTAAGTCAATAGATGAATTGAATAATTAATTAATTTGCTACAGTAAATGTTATAATAGATGTGTTTACTTAACATAATGCAAGCACACAGGAGGACATGACCAACTGCCCATGGGGGTTGAGGAAGATGGATACTATCAGGAAATATTTAGAAGTGACAATGAAATTCAAGCAGACTCCTGAAAAAACTGGGTACAATTATGGACATTGAAAACTGAAATTATTTAATTATGATGATGTCCTCAAAAAAACTGCTTTAAATATTTTAACATCTAATTAGCCTCTGATCCTCTCCTTACGACATCATCCATCACATCACCATCACCACACCCACCAACAACATCTTGAATACCAAAGGACAAGCAGGGAAAGGAAAGAAGGACAAAGGAAAGAAGTGGTCTTCCTTCCATCTCCTCCCTACTTTATATGGTACAAAGTACGCCAACTACTAGCCATTCTGCTAAGATGTACATAAAGAATTCCAGCCAGGCACCTGGCTGAAGCCTTAGCTGCCTCACAGGAAAGTCTTCACCAAACTCAACTGTATGATTCCAACCCATGAGCATATCAAAACCAACCCCTTCTAGGCAGACCTCTTTATCTACTGGACACCATACAACCAACAGGATTCACAAAGACACCAAATTACCTCCTGACACCATTTCAATACCCCAGACAGTATTTCAAAAGACAGAGTCAGACTAAATCCTAGGATCCTATAGCCCTAAGTTAAATAGAATCCTGTGATTATCCTGACCTAATATAACCTCAGTTCCAGCCACCACCCACAACCAAATGAAGTTGATTATTCCTTAAATGGGAATAGAAATCTCACTGTTATTATTGCTAGGATATTTTCTTATGTGAGATAAAGGCAAGCCAATCTCTTAACAAAAGTGCAGAAACTTCATCCACTTACCCTGCAACTTGGAATTCATCAAGCTTTGCAGTGCCTTGGAACTCCATTAAGGACACCCAAGAGAGGACACCCACTCCTTGCTGTATATACAGGCCTGAGGAAGTGACTTGCTTCCAGCTGCAAATCCCTTTGACCTACTCCCAACCTATATTTGATACAGCCCTGCTGGATCCTCTTGAATTGTTAAGATAAGAGTTGGCATTCTATATTATTGGGTAACATAATATCTGTTAAATAAATAAATAAATCCAAAATACATGGTGGTTAAACAGAGTAGAAGTTTGCATGTTGTTTACATAACAGTACTGGCAGGTGAATACCAAATTGTAGGGTGGATGAGGGGGTGTATTCCTGCTCTGCACAGCACTGATGGGGACTCTGCCATCTTTCACATGTGGGTTCTATCATTCCAGGGAAACTCTCCATCACAATGAGCTACAAGAACAAGAACACCTGGAAGTGATACACATCACTTCTGCTCATCTTCCATTGGATAGCTAGAACTCAGTCACATGGCCACATTTAACTGCAAGGAAGGCTGGGAAATGTAGTCTAGCAGTGTACTCAAGAAAAAGAAGGAATGTGGATTTTGATCAGCAGCTTTTGATGGAAAACACGTTGGATTTTTTTAAGAGCATTCATGCAACAATCAGCCTATAATAGGCAATGACAAACTTAAGGCAGCAAGGGCAAGAACACAGGTAGACCTATCTGTAATCCTCTCTGAGCCTCATATTTCTCCCCACAAAATAGAGAGAAACAGGGGACAGAGGCAAGATGGAGGATTAGAAGTAGCCCATGCACACCACTCTCAAGGAGAGGATGGAAAGCTGCAAATAGATGCCCAGCTTCAGGTGGGCCTTCTTAGAGAAAGCATTGTGAATCATCAGAGAAGTGATAGAAGACACTCAAAGTGAAGAAGAGGGTGATGGGGTGATCCACTCGACAAGATTGGAAGTACCCAGGGGAGACATACACACATGGGGAAGGACAGGAGGAGAGAACCCTGAGGTTCCATGTTCCCCCTATGGACACTGCAACCTGAGGTGTGAGCCTCCCCACAACCACAGACCTCTGGACTGATCAGGGAATTGCTTGGAGTCTGTGCAGTGACACTGCACCAGAGAGAGGGTACAGCAGCGACTCAGTGGATTCCATTCCTGGGTCGCTGCAGCTGAGGCCATTCTGAGCTCTCAGATCCGGAGCACCAGGTCTACACAGGACTTGGCTTTGCTGCAGCCACCTCCGCATTACCTCAGCCAGGCCAGGAAGGGAGCAAGAAGAGCAGACATTCTTGTGCACCCTATGACTGGGAGTCAAGCAACCCTCCCTCTCTTTCATGGGGATTTTGAGCACAATGGGTGCCACCAATGCTACCAGAGAAGCCCCATACAACTGCCTTAGTGGGATATGGGCAGGGAGAAAACCCCAGCCACCTGGTGACCTGGACCTGCAACCCCACCCACAAGGCCCCACACTGCCTGGTGGGAACTGCCCCCATGGTCCAATGATCTGAAAGAACCTGCTAACTGTGAACCACCATTACACCTAGACCTGGGTGGAGCAAATGCCTGCAGCCCTGACATCCACTACCACTGCCTAGAAAGCCTCTCCCAGCTTCCACTGCTACTACTGCAGGGAGACCCTTGCAGAGCAATCTCCCACAATGCCAGCCCCCAAGGAGAGGGACACACAAAGCCCCCATCAGACAACAATGGCCTGGGGAACAATCCATCACTCTTCACAAAAATCATCCAGCACTGGCTTGAACTGTAATGATCATAGGGGACTAGGACAACACAAAACAGCTGCATAACAGACTCTCAGTGCATCCATCCCTCTCCTACGGGGTCAATATTCCAGAGTAGGTCACAAAAGTGCCATCTAGGGACCTCTGCTTCTTCTCACTAAGTAGGAGAGTTCCCGGAAAAGGGGAACAGGTGCACTGCATGCCTATCTGTCCTGAGCTGAGAGAAGAGGATTCAGATGAAAAGAAGCCAGCAAAAGAATGCTGGCAACATGAAAAAAAGAGCTAATTTGACATCCTCAAAAGATCACAATAGATCTATAGCAACAGACTCTAATCAAAAGGAAATTGTCAAAATGTCAGAAATGGAATTCAGACTATGGATGGTAAATAAGATGAATGAGATTGAAGAGAAAGTTGAAAATCAACACAAAGAAGGCAAAAAATATCTCAGGACATCAATGGAAACAATGAAAAAGTCACTAAAGAGCTAGACAATATAGAAAAGATATAACAGAACTTAAAGAAATGAATCATTTAAGGAATTTCAAAATATGGCAGAAAGCTTCAACAACAGGCTAGACCAAGCAGAAGAAAGAATCTCAGAGACACAAATGAATAAACATTCCCATGCTCATGGATTGGTAGAATTGAGATTGTTAAAATGTCCACACTGCCCAAACTGATTTGCACAATTTCCATCAAAATACCAACATCATATTTCACCGTTCTAGAAAAAATAATTCCAAGCTTCATTATAGAACCTTCATTATAGAACCAAAATAGACCCTGAGTAGCAAAAGCAATCTTAAGCAAAAAGAACAAATCTGAAAGGATCAAACATTTACTGACTTCAAATTATACTACAAGGCTATGTTAACCAAAACAGCATGATACTGATATCAAAGCAGAGAGATAGACCAATGGAACAGAATCAAGAATCCAGAAATAAAACCATCTACCTAAAACCAACTGATCTTTGACAAAGCTGACAACATACATTGTTGAAAGGAATCCCTATTCAATAAATGGTGCTGGGAAAACTGGATAGGCACATGCAGAAGAATGAAATAGGACCACTATCTCTCATCATGTATAAAAATTAATTCAAGATGAGCAAAAGACTTAAATGTAAGCCATGAAACCATAAAAATTCTGAAAGAAAAGGTAGGAAAAACTCATAAACCTCAGCCTAGGCAAAGAATTTATGACTAAGACCCCAAAGGCAACTACAACAATAACAAAAATAAATAAATGAGACAATTAAATTAAAAAGCTTCTGCACACCAAAGGAAATAATCAACAGAGCAAATAGACAACCTACAGAATGGCAAAACATATTCACAAACTACACAACCCATAAAGGGCTAATATCGAGAATCTATAAGGAACTCAAACAAATCAGCAAGAAAAAGCAAACAACCCCATCAAAAAGTGGGCAAAAGACATGAACAGAAGTTTTTCAAAAGAAGATAGCAAATTACCAACAAATGTGAAGAAATGTTCAACATCATTAATCATCAGGGAAATACAAATTAAAGCCACAATGAAATACCACCTTACCCCTGTCAGAATGACCATATTAAAGAGTCAAAAAATAATAAATGCTGGCATGGATATAGAGAGAAAGGGATACTTATATACTGTTGGTGGGACTGAAAATTAGTACAACTTTTGTGGAAAAAAGTATGGAGATTTTTCAAAGAACTAAACATAGACTTACCATACAGTCCAGCAATCCCACTATTGAGTATCTACTCAAAAGAAAATAAGTCACTTTATGAAAAAGACACCTGCACTTAAATGTTTATCACAGCACAATTCACAATTGCAAAGATGTAGAATCCACCTAAGTGCCCATCAGTTGATGAGTGGATAAAGACAAAGTTTTATATACACACACCATGGAGTACTACTCAGCCATAAAAAGAAATGAAATAATGTCATTTGCAGCAACTTGGATGGAACTGGAGAGCATTATGTTCAGTGAAGTATCTCAGGAACGTACACACACCACGTGTACTCACTAATAATTGGGAACTAAATGATAGGCACACATGGGCACAAAGAGATATAAAGGATATTGGAAACCAAGAAGATGGGAGAGTGAGAGGGGAGTCTGGGGTAAAAACTTACCTTTTAGGTGCAATGAACACTATTCTGGTGATGGGCACACTAAAAGCCCTGACTTAAGCATTACATAAGGTATCCATGTAACAAAAACATTTGTACCCCCTTAATATTTTGAAATTTTAAAAAAAGGATAAAATGTAAAAACAGCCACAGTTTTTTAAATAAAATAGAAATAATGGCAGAAATTTTTAATATTGATAAGCAATTAAATGCGCTAATGTGTGTAAAACACCAATCACTGTGCCCGGCACATAGTGGGTGTGCACATAGTGGTGGTGCTGGTGGTAATTTGCAATTAATCACTATTCATGGGTAAGAGATTGTTATCATTTTTCAGCACAGGAAACAAGTGCCAGGTTCTAACCCATATTGGAGGAATTAGCCACCAATTCAGTCCACGCTCTGCTTCCCCCACATCAGTGCCTATAGCCACCACTCTGCCGGTATGGGAAGTCTCAGCCTTAGAGAAAGGACCAAACGTCCAGTCCATACCCTGAGAGTACTCCTGTTCAGCCTTTAACTGCAGCTCTAATAAATCACTGGGATTGTTCTGCCTGTCACAGCACAGAAAATACCAACCGTTGTATGCTGATGACATTGTATCCACCACTGGGTGCACAAACACATGCTGGCTGGAAGAAGGTCTGATTGCCCAGCAAGTCCATTTGTTCTTTGCTTTAAAGTGATCAATCATTTACTCAGATTTCAGTGAAATGGCCTGAAACGGGGAAGAAAAAAGAGCCCAGAGCTTGGGCACAGTAGATTAGAGACCAGTCTCAGCAGTGGCACTGAGCAGGCAGCCTCATCAGGAACAGCAGAGCCTCAGGGGCCCTGGGATTCTGAGCCAGGAGCAGAGGGGGTGCTTTGCGTGACTGAGTCTCAGTAGGGAGCTGCTGCTCAGGCTCCAGCTAAGCTTCAGCTGCAGTCACTTGCTGCAGCAGTCGGAGCCTTTCCAGTTCAAGGCCCTCCCTGGAGTCCCACTCTCAACTTCTGGAGCACTTGCTCCTCCAGTTCATGTCAAGCAGCTCTCCTTCAGCAACTACCAGTAAGCATGTGTACCAAAAGACTTTCACCCATGTGGATCCTCTGACCCAGCAATTTCACCTTCCGTAATCTATTCTAATCAAATAATCCTCAATATGGAAATAGCCTTATACACAAAGATGTTCACCATCAGTATTGTAATAGCAAAGCAGTAAACACAACTGATACAACTGCAATACCATTGCCAGTCCAATAGTAAGGAAATTGCTTCATTTATAGTATGAAATATCAAGACTTTAAAATATGTGTTTACCATGGATTTATGATAAATGAAAGTGTGTATGCTATTATGTTAAGTGAGAAGAGTAATAAACTGCAGTATGAGTATAACTCTATAAAAAACAAAAAGAACAGAACTATGGTTATATAAAGTATTTTCACTGGGGGAAGCTGGGTAAAAGGTACACAAAAACTCTCTGTACTATTTTTGCAACTTCTTATGAGTCTTAAACTATTTCAAAATAAAAATTTATTTTAAAAAAAACAGAAGCAATTGTGCATGGGGAGGCAGCATAGTATAGTGATTGGGAGCACATAATTTTAAAAAATAAATGTAGGGGGTTAGTTATGGAAGGGATTTTAATCTAATCTGTTCCTTCCATTTAATCTCTGCTCATAATAAAGCTCCCATAAGAATCCTATTGGACAATACCTGCTCCCTGCAACTGACCATTTATTACTTGAGTCTTCTCAGCAGAATAGACCAGAAACCACAGATGATACAGAGAGTTGTTCCCTTGTAAGTATCAGAATAGTAATAGCATTTATTAATTATTTACAGCAGTGTGCCAGGTACCGTGCTCGGTGTTTTACAAATATTAACCCTCATCACAACTTTCAAAGGCAGGAATTATTTTTTTTTAATTTTAAATTTTTAATTATTATGGGTACACAATAGTTATATATATTTATAGGGTTACAGGGTACATGTGATGTTTCAATACAGGCATACAATGTGTAATAATCAAATCAGAATAATTGGGGTATATCCATCACCTCAAGCATTTATCATTTCTTTGTGTTAAGAACATTCCAATTCCACTCTTTTTGTTATTTTGAAGTATACCATAACTTATTGTTGACTATGTCACTTTGTTGTGCTATCAAATATTGTTCATTCGAATTATCTAACTATATTTTTATACTCATTAACCATATTCCATTGTGTATATGTACCACATTTTCTTTATTCATTCATGCATTGATGGATACTTAGGTTCACTCCAAATCTTGGCTATCGTGAATAGTGCTACAATAAACATGGGAGTGCAGATATCTTTTCGATACACTGATTCCCTTTCTTTTGGTTATATACCTAGCAGTGGGATTTCTGGGTCATGTAGTAGCTCTATTTTTAGTTTTTTTGAGGAACCTCCGTTCTGTTTTCCATAGGGGTTGTACTAAGTTACACTAAGTTACCTTCCCACCAACAGTATATGAGGGCTCCCCTTTCTCCACATTCCTGCCAGAACTGGTCAAAGATTCCTTACCGGACTGCTGTGGTCTGAACGTGTACTCCAAAATTCTATGTTGGAAACCTAGTCTCCAATGCAACAGTGTTGGGAGATGGGTCCTTTTGGGAGGTGTTTAGCTCATGAGTGATTTACCTTCAAGAATGAATTAACACCACTGTAAAAAGTGCTCTCAGGAGTGGGATTGTTATCTCTTACCTTTCCACCTCCCACGATGTGAAGATGTAGCAAGAAAGCCCTCACCAGATGCTGGAGCTTTGATCTTGGACTTCCCAACCTCCAGAATTGTGAGCAAATAAATTTCTGCTCTTCACAAATCTCCCAGTCTCAGGTATTCTGTTACAGCAGCACGAAATGGACTAAAACAGCAAATGCCCTTCTGGAGCCTCAGTTGCTCATCTGTGAAACTGAGCTATGGGACAGGGTAAGGGCTACAGTCTCCTCAGCCCTGAGGCACAGGATTCCCCAGCAATTCCAGTTCTCCCCTGAGTCATTTCCCTCACTAGGCAATGGTTTCCTAGCTCAGTGATGCTCAACCACTCAGGGAGAATTTAATTCCAAGGCTGACACTTCAGATCCAGAAATTCTGGTTTACTTTGTCTGCGGTGGTCTTAGTACTAAGTACATATCATGGCCAGGGTTGAGAACCACTGTTCTAACTTGTCAACCTTTCTCCTTCTCCACTCTCCACCCCTCTTATGGCCCCCTGTGATCTTCCCAATCCACCTTTCCAAACTATGCTTATCAATGGAATCAGAATGATCTTTCTAAAATAGATATGACCATGATACTTCCCTGCTTGTACAAGTTCAGTAGCTCCCCAGGGATTACCAGATTGGGTTCTTAAGATGGTGTATGGGCCCATTCCCGGCAGGGGCCCAGACCTCCCTAACTAACCGCAGCATCTTCTGCAGGTACCCCAGACAGTACCCCACACAGATTACCTTGACATGGCTCAAACACACCGTACACTGTCGCACCACTAAACTCAAATTCACCCTGCTTCCCTTATCTGGAAGGCCCTCCCATCCCATTATCCACTTCATCCATTCACTCAGCTTTGCAAATCCATTGTCCCCCTCCTCCCTGATCCCACCTTCTCTCCTCACTGCAGCTTCCGGAACTCTTCTCTGGTTCCTTTGGGAAAGCTAAGAATTCTGCTATCCACATTCTTATCTGTCTATTAGGCAGCTGCCAAAGCCCTCACCACACCAAATCATTACAAGTGCACATGTCTCTCACCTCTCCTCTGAGACCCTGAGCTCCTTGAGAGCTGCATCATGCTCACTCCAGCATCTCTAGAGTATAACATGTGTATAAAACAGCCCTTCAAAATGTATCAAATAACTGAATGAGTGAATAAACAGACATAACAAAATAACAGGCAAATGCTGTGTTCATGTTTCACTGAGAAAGGTTCAAATATTTTCCAAGTAGCCTCTTCCTCAGACCAAAACACGGTGTCCCAATAACAGCCACTACCATGGAAATCATATAGGGCAGAGTGGCAGGAAGAAGCGGGGGGAAAAAGTAGCCAAAATCAGAACTTCTGACAGGTTAAACCAAGCTTCTCTTCACAGGTTAAACCAGGTTTCTCAAGCTGGCAGCCCACACACTAAGTAAGCAGACAGAGGTATTTTGTTTGGTTCAGAAAGTGCTTTAAAAATTGGGAAATTTCACTTAAAATCCAGTTCTACACTTTCTCTGAAAGTATCTGAGGATCAAGCAACCCTCAAGCTTCATTCCCTCCAGACTACAAGGACTGCTGCTGGGTGGCTGCTGTCCCCTTTTGAGAAAGCACCTGTGCTCTCCAGTTTGCCACAGTCCCCATCAGTCCCTGCTGCCTTCCCCCAGCTCACCTCTCCCAGTATGTTTCCTGCCTGGCCCCTGGAGGCATTTGAGTTTGCAACCCTTGGTTTAAACAAATAGTTTGGCTTAAGGAGTTAAAATACCTGCGTGTGCTCATTCTTCAGACCAAAGAATAACAGAAAGAATCTCTGCAACTGCGTTTCTCTCTAGGCTAGGAAGTTTAATAAAAACCCAGGTAACATTGCGTGGGTTTAGCCCTGAGAATGCCAGGGGCCGTGGCTGTGAAAGGAGAACAAGGTAGGGACGAGGGGGCGATCTGCAGCGCAAAGAGGCTGCGTGGAAGTGTGTGACCCTCCGCTCCACCAGGCCGCGACAGCTCCTCAGCGGGACTGTTTATGCGAGGTGAAGAAGGAGCTGGGCGCTCAGGAAGAGGAGATGTTCAGGCAGGAAATCCCGAGCAGGGCTGCTGGACAAGCCGCTGTCTCATGAATCTTTAGCTCCACTCACTGGTTGGCTGTAAATTAAGCTCCAGCCAGTCAGCAAAGCTCAGCAAAGCTTTCGGGCAGCCACAAGCCGCTGCTTGGAAGTGGAACTTCAGTTCGTGCTTCAGCAGAGCCCCTTGAATGGGAGTCACAACCTGTGTTAAGAAGAGGGTTGGCCGGGAAGGGAGTTAACACGTCCCCACCAGGGATGAGTGGTCCATGTCTCACGTTGCCTGTTTCCTTGTCTTTCTTCTCCTTCCTCTCCTGAGGCCCCACTAGGCTGGAAGAGAAGGTAGCTCATTTTTTCTGAGCACCCACTACAGTTAAACTCATGGGCAAACACAGGTTTGAAGTTTATACCATTTCAAATGCCTTTTAGAAAAAAGAAACCTACAAAATTGTGAATACAAAGTAGACTCAGTGTCTTGAAAGGGAAGGTTCCTGGAATATCCCCTCAACCAGGTGTGTTCTAGATGCCATCTCAGAGCACAGGGGTCGGACTCTGAGTCTGATTCTGCCACCTACTGGCTGGTGGACAAATAACTAACTTAACCTCTCTGTGCCTCAGTTTTCTCCGCAAAATCTATCCTCAGGTAAAGAATTGTCATTAGCATGGTGAAAAGGCTCACACAGGGCCCTACTGAGGTTTGGATTTAGGTTTCCAATCTTAATAGACAGAAAAATTACCTGGAAACACAATCTCCCATCATCTCCACGTTCCAAGAGAGTACCACTGCTGCAGAACAGACAAGAGTGTGAGGTCACCCGGGCTGTGGCTCTCAAACTTCCTGTGCAAGAGGATACCTGGTAGTTTTAAAAATATGTCGGCAACAAAGCCTCTCCCCCAGAGATGCTGATTTAATCCATCTGGGGTTAATGCCCAGGCACTGGTTGTTTTTTAACTCTCCAGGTGATTTCAATGCGCAGCCAGCGTTGAAATCCACTGCACTAAAGGATTGTTTCTCTAGCGTTGTGGCTTTCTCTCGAGCCACCTATGTACCAAATGCAGACTATTGGTGGGAATATACATTAGTACAGCCATCATGGAAGACAGCATAAAAGTTTCTCAAAAAACTGCAAATGAAACTGCCATCCTATCCAGCAATCCCAGTACTAGATATTTATCCAAAGGAAAGGAAATCAGTATACTGAAGAGATACCTGAACCCTCGTGTTTACTGCATTACTCGCAATAGCCAAGATATAGAATCAACTGAACTGTCCATCAACAAACAAATGAATAAAGAAAATATGGTACTTATACACAATGGAATACTATTCAGTCCCAAAAAAGGGAATGAAATCTTGTCAGTCACGGCAACACGGATAAGCCTGGAGGACAGTATGTTAAGTGAAATAAGTCAGGTACAGAAAGACAAATACCACGTGTTCTCCTAAATGCGAGCTAAAAAAAATGAGCTCATAGAGGTAGGGAGTAGAATTGTGGTTATTAGAGGCGGGGAAGGGGAGGCGGAGGGAAAGATAGGGAGAGGTTGGTTAATGGATACAAAGTAACAGCTTGACAGGGAGAATAAGTTCTACTGTTCTGCAGCATTGTAGGGTAACTACGGTTAACAATAATTCAATGCATATTTTCTAAAAGCTGGAAGAGAGGATTTTGATGTTCCCACCATAAAGAAATGATAAACAGGAGAGAGTAGGTGAGTGGGTGAGTGAAAAAAAAAGAGAAAAGAAAAAAATTTTAAAAAATGATAAACACATGAGGTGATGGCTATGCTAATTATTCTGATTTGATCATTACATATTGTATACATGTATCAAAATGTCATTCTGTATCCCATAAATGTATACAATTATTATGTGTCAACCAAAAATAAAAAGGAAAAAATAGGGCCTATAGGAGAGGACAGCAATGAGGGTGACAACCTCAAAAATAATTTCCCAACATCTATAGGGTGTGTTATAGTCACACAAAGCATTTGCACAGCCCCAGCCGCATTTGGTTTTCACAAGACGGCTGAGAGGCAGATACCACTTCTGTGATTCTCCTTTTATAATGAGGAAAGAGAGGCTCAGAGACAGACCTGGAATCCAGAAGACCATACTCATAAACCAATAGCACAATGTCTCAGGATTAGGAAGGAGAATTCTGTGAGGCACTAAAAAGAGCATCACAAGATGTCAAAAGAGCTGAGTTTCTAGTTGTGGCAGTTTGGCCTTGAGCAAGTCACATGATATCTTTGTGAGGCACTTGGCCCATTTACAGGCAAAGGGTCTGACACCTTGAGCTCTAAATGCCCTTTCACTCACTAGCGTCTAGGCCCAGGTTTGTCACTCAAGTGTAACTTTCAAAACTTTAACTTCTCTGAGCCTCGAATTCTGCTTCTCCGCCTGCCAAATTGAGAGAGGGCAATGGATTGAAAGAACAAGATCAGACAGTGTACAGATGGCCATACGCTCCCTCTCCCTAAGATTTTATCAACCAGTAAAGCACCTCTTGAGTACACTTGGTAGAAACTGTTGTCCTCTACAGTTTCTTTGGCTTCTCCTCGCAGGAGCAAGAATGATTCATCTACAAGGTGAAAAGGTAAGAGGTAGACATTTAGTCATCCACGTATCTTTATTTGGGAGAGGTGAACATTCTACAGGTCCGTTGCATTGAGGACTTTCCTCTCCTTGGCTCCCTGCACTCACCTGGTGTGAAGCAGTCACATTTCTCTACTCAGCTGGCCGTAGACTCGACCCTTCCCAAATGCAGATCCCAGCATCCAGCTTCAGCAGGGATATCAGGGAAGTACAAGGAAGGGCATTTGAGCATATATCCAAGACATAAGATCCAATTCAAGCAAAAAACCTGAAATTGGAACCAGTTTTTTATATATATAAATATATATGTATAAATTATATAATAATTATAATATACATCATATATATATTTCTCAAATGATTCAGAATTTGAAAGAAGGAGTCTGATTAACTAGCCACTGAAATCTCAAATCAAATTTTCCCCTCTATATCTCCAAAGGGTGGTTGTAAGGATCCAAAAATATAGTGGATAAGAAATAACCTGAGCCAACCAAGCTCCAAGACAAGATGAAGAATATCATTTATTTCAGGGATTCTCTTAGAAAGGTAACCTTGTGTGTTAATCATGAGTTTTAGTCATTGCTTAATTAGCATGACATTTTTATCTCCTAGGCCTGTATACTGAGCCTCAGAATTCTGATGAAAATTTCTCCTTCAGCCAAGTTTACGCCTTTTAAGAAGGTGCTTGAAATGGTCTTGTCATTCACTCCGATTTTTGGTAAAGAGAGAGAGAAGTTCAGGAGAAACCCATCAAATATGGAAATCAGAGCCACAGTGAAGTGTGGACTACACAACACAAGGCGAGAGGAAGGGTAGTATAGTGGTTGAGTGTCAGCTTTGGAGCCAAGCAGGCTAAGCCTGCATCTATGCTCTGCACTGTGTGACTCTGGGCAATTTGTTTAATTTTCCTAGGTTGCTTTTTTCTTGGCTATAAAATGGAGATAACAGTATTACCTCTCTTCTCCAGTGGTTGTGAGAAGACTTTAAGATACTATGTATCCAGCACCCAGTGAGGTGCCTAGTACATGTTACTCACTCAATTAATTTAGTTACTGTTTGAATTTCCAACTAGCCACTTAATAATAATTGGGCAATATACTTGTCCATTCTGAGCTTCAATTTCCTTTATTGAAAAACAGAAATAATGAAATATCCACATTAAATGGTTGTCGTGAGAACTGGAAAGAGACCAACAGTATAGTAGCACTTAGAAGGTACTCAATAAATATAGCTATTATTAAAAGGATCATAAAACTTAGGAGAAATTAAATTTAAGTCTTTATTAGGAAACATTTCAGGACGGGTTTTTTTAAATTCCCTGCTTGATAACAAGCTATTCAAGAAAAGGAGCTGTGTCTTTTTTCATCTCTGCATTTCTAGTGCCTGAAACCTACAACCCAATAGGCATGCAGAAAAATTTTATTTGGGTAAACTGGACAAAAATCCTTAGCCCATTCCTCAAGCTTGACTTTATGAGTTAACTTTTCCAAATTTTTAACCAGTGAAGAACTACTCTTTAAAATATTATTTCTGGCCGGGTGCGGTGGCTCACGCCTGTAATCCTAGCTCTCTGGGAGGCCGAGGCGGGCGGATTGTTTGAGCTCAGGAGTTTGAAAACCAGCCTGAGCAAGAGCGAGATCCCGTCTCTACCAAAAATAGAAAGAAATTAATTGAACAGCTAAAAATGTATAGAAAAAATTAGCCGGGCATGGTGGCGCATGCCTGTAGTCCCAGCTACTTGGGAGGCTGAGGCAGTAGGATTGCTTGAGCCCAGGAGTCTGAGGTTACTGTGAGCTAGGCTGACGCAAGGGCACTCACTCTAGCCAGGGCAACAGAGTGAAACTCTGTCTCAAAAAAAAAAAAAAAAAAAGATTAAGGTAACAGTCAAAAGTTTACCATACAGTGGACAATGTTCTAAGCTCCCCATAGACTTTTTTAGTTAAGAACTCTACATGGGCTGAGGTGTGGTGGCTCACGCCTGTAATCCTAGCACTCTGGAAGGCCAAGGTAGGAAGATAGCTTGAGGTCAGGAGCTCAAGACCAGCCTGAGTAAGAGTGAGATCCTATCTCTACCAAAAAATAGAAAAAAATTGCCAAGCATGTTGGCGTGCACCTATAGTCCCAGCTACTCGGGATTCTGAGGCAGGAGGACTGTTTGAACCCAGG